>JAUPFP010000001.1:18984728-19039728 GCA_036925085.1 Brachycybe producta | reverse complement strand
AGGTCATTTAGAAAATTTTACAGGCAAATTAGTACACACACCTGATAATTTAAATGCATTTAAATAGTGTTCTACAGAGCCCTTTGTGAAGGGCAAACAAACAATATGTCGAATTCAATTTATTCAGTTAATAATCTCAAAATATTGAGTTAATACTTAAATATAATATCTAAACTATTGACAAAATATTGATTTAGTATTTCAATTTAAAATATTAATAATAAAGTCAATTTTTATTTGGTTCGTGTCCTTAACTGGATTCCGTATAATTCACCTAAACACATTTAATTTGAATTCATTTAACTCACGTGTGTACAAGGTATTAGCGTAGACCAGACTAGAATTCTAGTCTGTAACCAAATTATTTTGACTTGAATAATCATTTTTTTTTTCTTCTTCTGATTTGCATATCAAGAAATTTAAAATTAGAAACACAAAATATGTCCAAAATATCCTTCCTGTTTCCACTGAGTTGAAAATTTGAACTTTTTTTGAAAATTTCAACTGGTGAAAAATAGATTACACGTCCCGCCCCCACCCCCCTTCCCGCCCATTCCCTATCATAGGCAAAGGTCACGTGTGTTTTATTTTTCACCAGATGAAATTTTTTTTAAAAAAGTTCAGATTTTTCACCCTTCAGTGGAAACAAGGGCCTTAAAAACACACAAAAAAAGGCTTTGGTCACTATTTTATTACAACATTAAAATAATATCCTGCAGATGACTACGTTCTTTTTTAAACATGTGTTAATTTAACAGCAAATTACCACAGCATAAAAAAATTAAAAAAATAAGAGGAAGTTATTTATTTTTTATGCCTTTTAACACCTGGACTTTTTTAATGTTTATAACTTTTTTTTTAAACTTGAAACAACAACAATAACAAAAAAGTTTTCAGTTCTCTTGACTTTTTTTTTGTTATTGTTGTTGTTAACATATTAACCCCTATATAACAGTTTTTGTTGATAAGCCTATTTTACTATATTAGATTATAGGTTATGGTGTCAAATGTTTTGTTATTGTTGTACACAAACAAAAAAAATGATTGTCTTTATTAACTTTTAAAAAAGAAGAAAAATACAAAAGCTGTGATTTACTCTCCTTTCCTTCCCCCCCCCCCCCCCCCCACCTTCACCTCTTTATTATTTCATATTAATGTTTTTTTATGGATATGTATTTTGAGATAATTTTTCTATAAATATAGTGTAAACATCCTCTCCATTTAAGGATTGTGTTGTTTCCTGTATAATATATTTTTTTCTCTCATAAGTTGTGCGTGTGTTATGATACTAAGTAATTATACAGGTGTGAGTGTGTGTGTGCCTTATTACAGTCAGTGTGCTTAACCTCAACTTAATAAGTGGACAAACAGTCATATTTTATTTATAAAAGTCTAACTTTCCTCTCCCACGCTTGGCTCTGTTTTCAGCTGGGACACGACGCCAGGGGGGGTTGGAGATGGAGGCTACAGTGGTGTGAAAGTATTTCTCAATTTATAGCTTAAGAAGAGCCAATTGTTGAAGTAGTTCCATCATCATTACAGGATTTATTGGACTCCGAAAAACTGCAATCATGTTTTGTGTTTTTTTTTTCTAATCGAAATGGCTTGTTAGAGGCTAGATGTCTGATTAATCTCAGTCGTCAACTAGGAGTTCTATCCTCCAACCAGTGTTTTTGATTGAAAACCCTAATTATATTGTTGATTTTAAATGAGGAGATTGTTACTTCATAATTGGCTCTCGGGGCCACAGATTGAGAAACGTTTGCTTGATATTGCTTAAAATCCGATCTCTAATACTAAGTATAAACAAATGAGCGGTGAAATAGCCAAAAAAAAAAAAGCATTTGCAATTCTAGCAGATTGCAGAAGCGGAAACGGATCGCAAAAAAAAAAGAAATTTACAAATCTATTCTTTAAGGCCTTGTTTCCATTGAGGTTAAAATTTGAACTTTTTGAAAATTTCAACTGGTGATAAGTAGAAAAAAACGTGCCCCCCCCCCGGCCTATTCACTATCATAGGCAAAGGCCTATGACGGCCTCGTGTCATCTATTTTTCACCAGTTGAAATTTTTAAAAAGTTGAAATTGTCACCTCAGTGGAAACAAGGCCTTAAAATTATTTGTAAAATCTTTTTTTTTTTTTTGCGCTCCGTTCGGCTCCAAATGCATATGTTTTGCGCTATTTAACCGCTCGCTTGTTTATTCTTTGTTTTTTTTTTTGCTGTCTTAACGTTACTGCTAGCCTCCATCTCCAACCCTTGGCGTCGTCTCAGTTGGAATCATCTCAGCTGTGGAACACACCTCACGTTTTACATGAATATATAGAGACCCCTGTTAGAGAGAGCATATGGTTTTCATCAATTGACTTATTATGGTGTCAACTGCGTGCCATGTAGTTCAACAGAGGGCAATAATTATTACCCCTTTCTACCTTATCACCTTGCTAAGGTTATGTTATACAGGGTGCTTCAAATGCTCCTTTAGAATAATGTATATGTCGAGCCCGTTCAGTTTTTAAGCTTTTGTGAAGCTAAAGACCATGGCAAATACATGCCACATTTTTTAAATTTTTGATTAACCAATGAAATTTTGACGTTGAAAGGCCTTAATATTACGGCTTGGATTTTCATGCAGCATCCAGCAAAGGTTTCTCAATCTGTGGCCCAAGAGCCATTTGTGTAGTAAAAATTCCATTGAGATCAACCAACAATTATAGTTTTTTCAATCAAAAACACCTTGTTAGAGGCTAGAACTCTAGTCGAAGGCCTCGAACAAGCCATTTTGATTAGAAAAAGCATATGTTTGCAGTTGTTCTAAATATGATTTATTTGAAAATTTGCAAATAAGCTCAGAACTTCAATATGTAAAATAAAATAAATGTCAATTTCTATTTATAACTGGACCGTGGTCAGTTAGACCTTGTACACATACGAGTTAAATGAATTCAAATTAAATGTGTTTAGGTGAATTATACCTAGTACACAGCTGATAATTTAAATGCATTTAAATAACAAACGTGTTCTACAGAGCCCTGTGAAGGACAAACAAACAATATATCGAATTTAACTTATTCAGTTAATAATCTGAAAATATTGAGTTAATACTTAAATATAATACATAAACTATTGACAAAATATTGATTTAGTATTTCAATTAAAAATATTAATAATAAAGTCAATTTTTATTTGGTTCATGTCCTTAACTGAATTCCGTATAATTCACCTAAACACATTTAATTTGAATTCATTTAACTCATGTGTGTACAAGGTTTTATGCGGAATCCAGTTAAGGACATGAATCAAATAAAAAACATTGACTTTAGTATTAATATTTTAAATTGAAATACTAAATAAAATATTTTGTCAATAGTTTATGTATATATTTAAGTATTAACTCAATATTTTCAGATTATTAACTGAATAAATTGAATTCGACATATTTGTTTGACCTTCTCGGGGCTCTGTAGAACACGTTTATCATTTAAATGCATTTAAATTATTTGTTGTGTACTAGGTATTTGACTGTGGTGTGGTCATAAATAAATTGTATAACTAACCACATAAAACGGGTAAACCTGGTCTGAAATCTAAAATACTAGACTAGCATTTTGATATACTATACAGTAGATGATTATCTGACCGTATGTTCAGTTCAGTAAGTCCTATCTATAATGACTGGTCAGTTTGTTAGTAATACTATCAAAAGTGACCAGTTACTTTTTTTTTTTTGGTTGCATATGTAATCTCTAAACACATAAATGTCATTTTGCTTCAAATTTGACATCAAATATGATATATAGAACTACATTTAGGTTTGAACATCAATGTAATTTTTTTATTACACTTGCTTTTTCCTGACCCTTTGACTGGACACAGGTTTCCAAAGTCGTGGATAATATTTAGGGCTTTCTTTCTCTCTCTCTCTCTCTATCTATCTATATATATATACACATATGTACATACTATGTATATGCTATAGCTAGCATGACCAATTGATGGTCATCGCTATGAATATCAAACAAGGGGTGTGTGTTGAGAAAAACTGACCAACAAAAATAACAAACCAACCAAAAAAAAAAACAAGGCTTGGCCCATTTTGTGCCAATCGGTCATCATAACCGTAGAAAATTTTTCTAGGCCGTTTTTATTGAAAACTGACCACAAAGTCACGTTTTAAAATTTATTCAGATTTAGGCCTATATATTGCATGTATCTATAGAAAATGATGATGGCTATAAAGGGTTATAATAGTTGGAATAAGCACTTAAAAATGGCAATATGGCAACAACAACAACAAAAGTAGAATATAACTTCTGACCAACTGGACAAAAGGATAACTTGTCTAGAAATATATATTTTTTTTTTATTTCAAAAGACTTGTCTTGAAAAATATGAATGTGAATGGATCTCAAAATTTATTCATATTCTGTTTTTGTGTGGAAGATCTTGAAAAATGACTTTTGGAGTTTTTCAGAATTGCAAAATAAAAATTTTCTCTAAAGAAGTTTGGTTTTGTGTCCACCACACACATCTGTTCACTTTTAGTTAAATTTAGTAATAATAACTTTTGATTTTTTTTTTCTTTTCTTGATAAAAAAAAAGCCTGGAACACACACACGCGGAATTCCGCTCAGAAAAATCACAACAGAATATTTAAATGAGAAAATTTTTCCATAAAAAGTGAACGGGAAAAAAAAAATCATTAAAAATGAGTTGAACAAAGCTTAACTTTTTTTTCCGTTCTCAAAATATTCCGTTCAAATTCCCACCAATCAGAAAGAAGCATGTGACATCATTAAAAAAGCAAATTGGAATCCATTTTGGCAATAATTCAAAATTCAACAGAAAACTTGTCACTTGAGCTTCAACTTGTACCCTCTAAACAAGGTTCCGACATAGAAGAATACAGTTTTATTGAAGATGCTTCAACATGGTTTTTTTCTGTGTTGGAACCCTGTTTCAAAGGGTTCCAGTTGAAGTTCAAGTGCCAAGTGTCGTTTTTATTGAATTTGTGCCTGATTCATTCATTTCAGTACTCATAAGTAAGTAAGTAAGCTGTATTGATGGCTTGAGCCTTGAATCATGGGAAGGATCTTTTGGTGCTGTTTTTTTTTCTTCTTCTTCAAAACTTGTTTTAATCAAAAATCCTCCTTTTCCTCCCCTTCCAATGTATTTTTTTTTTTTACAAAATACTTTTCTCAAAATGTCGACAAAATGGCTACATACTAATGTAATAACAGTGGGGGGGGGGGATGAAGAGGAATATGTATTCAGGCTACTAATCAGGATTTTTTTTCTGCTCAATCTTTAAAAAAAAAAATGCTTCTTGTTTAGGTAGCAATAGCCTTAAAGCCTAAAATATGAAATTTTTTTATTAACACACAAAGTTAACAATCATCTTTTTACTAATCATGTGTCAGAAAGAGTCAGAGAAAATCATTTTTTTAAAGAAATATCTTTCAAAATAAACGTTTTACAACACTTGGGACAACATTTATTAAAATGAGCCATTTTGAAACTGTTAGGCCTTGTGTCCACTGGCGTGACAATATGAACTTTTCCAAAAATTTCAGTTGGTGAAAAATTGAACAAATGTGACCCCCCCCCCCCACCACCACCACCGTCTATGACAGTGAATGGGCGGGGGAGCCACGTGCGTTCTGTTTTTCACCAGTTGAAATTTTCGAAAAGTTTCAAATTTTCACCTCAATGGAAGCAAGGCCTTAAAATTTAATATATTTTGAAAGATATGTGACTGTGAAAAGTCTCTTTTCACATGATTTCCTTACTCTTCTAGTTTCTAAGAAACTTCATAATCTGTTTTTTTAAAGTGGTCGCTGCAGAATAGAATTTGTCTAATTTAAATGATTCTATTCTATTTATTTGACAGAAATTAATCCGTAAAAAGTACAATAGAATAGAATTATTTAAATTAAATGACTTATAATTTCTTTTTCAGTTTCAGTTGGCTTTTTCCGCTTGTGTAGGTTCTTTAGTTAGAGCGAAATTCAACTTGCAGAAAACGGCAGCTGAGAATGCGACAGAAAATATAATTTGTCTAATTATTTAAATAAGATAAATTATAATTTCAGTTAGCGTTTTCTGCATGTCTAGGTGTTTGAGCTTAGAACAACATTCACCATGCAGAAATTACCACCTGAAAATCCGACTGAAAATAGAATTTGCCTGATTTAAACAATTCTATTATATTTATTTGGTAAAGAAAAGAAAAAAAAAATAATAAAAGCTGAAATAGTTTCGACTTTTTCTATTCTGCCATGCAGAATTACACTTGATCAGCCAATAAGGATGACGCCCCCCCCCCCTTATATTCTTTATGTTCTTGTTCTATAAATTTATGAATGTCCTTCAAGTAATATGTGACAAATTTTAAACGTGAAAGAAAAGCAGAAACTTATTCAGTTTAAAATTTCTGTTTCTAATTTTCTGCTATTTTTTCATGCATGTTGGACTCAGGGCCTAAAAATTTGAACTGTGGGGAGACTGGTGCCTATAGTATAGCCGGGATATAGACATTTGCCATGAAGACACTTGCCCTAAAGCCATTTGCCCTAAACAGACATTTGTCCTAAAGCCAATTTGCCCTAAACAGACATTTGTCCTAAAGCCAATTTGCCCTAAACAGACATTTGTCCTAAAACCATTTGCCCTAAAAGAACGTTTGCCCTAAAACCACTTTATGTTCTCTTTTCATATGGTTTAGTGTCTTTCAGTGGAGTGCGTTAAATAGGTTCTGTGCGCCCCAGGAATGCAAAAAACGCCAAATAACGTAAATTTACAATACTGATAATTTAATAAATGTCTTTTTAGGACAAGTGGTTTTAGGGAAAATGTTCCTTTAGGGCAAATGGTTTTAGGGCAAGTGGTTTTAGGGCAAATGGTTTTAGGGCAAGTGGTTTTAGGGCAAGTGGTTTTAGGAAAAATGTTCTTGTAATGCAAATGGTTTTAGGGCAAGTGTCTATAGGACAAATGTTCCTTTAGGTCAATTGTCTTTAGGGCAAATGTCCCAACACCCAAGTATAGCCAAGCTGTAACTCGCGAGCCACAGATTGCTGACCACATTTGAAGTTTTCAGTCAGGTGTTAGAAACTGAAAACATTTTGTTTGTATGTTCAGTCAGACTCATCTCATCATTCAAGTCTCCCCCCCTCCTTCCCTTTTCTAGTCTTTTTCAACTTCTCTCAAAAGGCTTTTGATGCCTAAAACCACCCAAACAGTTGACAGGATGAGTTCAATTGCTGTCAAATCACCTTACATCAACATTAGATATAGGGACTTAAAGGCACATTTAATTCTGTTGGATGCTCACTCAGACACTGAATATAATAATGTTCAGTGCACAATTAAACAGCGTTTTAGACTTGATGATATTATTGTGTTTATATAGGCCCCTATAAACTAGAAAGCCCTTTTTTTGTCCTCCCCCCCCCCCCCTGTGAATGAGAAATTCATTTTAAAATGAACATTCAACAGTCCATTTTGAATGTTTTTAAGCTTTTTTTCTTCTTGCATGGTCCGATTCTCATTTTCAAAGATATTTTCTACTTTATATATATTAAAGACTAGAAATTAAAAGAGAGTGGATGGAGGAGGAAGAGGAGGATTAGGCTATGGGAACATATTAGCTGCATATGGACGCTTTTTGATTGAATTTCACGCTAGACTTTCTCATTGAAATCCATTAGAGAAAAAAAAAAGCTCTTCTTTCTAGTTTTTAACCCTCCTTTTTTTGGCCTTTTAGCTGCCCCTGGTCTCTTGAAATGGCTTCTTAGGCTTATAAGTCTATATCTATTGATGAGATCATAAGAGGAGTTGGTTGGGGGGAGGGTAGGGAGCGAAGGGACTCCATTATATCAGAAGATGAGAAGCAGAAATTAATGAAATGTGACATTGAATTGATGATGTATTGATGTGTGTATTGATGCCATTTTAATGTTGCAGGCCATCAAATGCAATTAAAGCATGCTATGCAAATTAGTGCAAGTGGGCCTTATAGCTCTATAGGATTCTACAAATGGATTTATATACTATATGCCCTATAGGGTCATGGCCCTAGAAGCCTAATTATTTAGATTTATTCGAAATATCTGAATTATAATACAGTGGAAACCGTTTAACACGAAATGAATAAGACCGAAATATATGAATTATAATACAGTGGAAACTGTTTAACACGAAATGAATAAGACCGAAATATATGAATTATAATACAGTGGAAACTGTTTAACACGAAATGAATAAGACCGCAATATTTGAAGATTTGAAATAATCTATTTGAAGATATTCGAAATATCTGAATTATAATACAGTTTTCCACTGTATTTTACAGTTTTCCACTGTATTTTACAGTTTTCCACTGTATTTTACAGTTTTCCACTGTATTTTACAGTTTTCCACTGTATTATAATTAAAATATTTCGAATATCGTGAACTATTTCTTTCTCATTCATTTCGTGTTAAACGGTTTTCACTGTATTATAATTCAAATATTTCGAATATCTTCAAAATAGATTATTTCAAACCTTCAAATATTTCGGTCGTTTGACACGAAATGAATGAGACCGAAATATTTTTTTTTTCAAGTGTTTAGCGTAAAGCGGTATAGCCGTATAAGGAATCATTTATTTTTCACTATGAGCGGCAACATAGTAAATTGTAGAGATGGACCATTCGAATCCTCGAATCCCGCTATCTTTAAAAATATTCGAGATTCGAAAACTCGAGTATTAGCACTTTTTTTCGTCTTTTTCGAATCCTAACCTTAAAAAAACTGTTAAAAACTTTGGTAAAATTAGTTTTAACTCCATTGACGTCCAATAGAAGCGTTCACTAACAAAAAAACCGGCGATTGTTGCAAATTTGGTGGTACCCGGATCACCAATGGATCACCTTGTGGCAACCCTAGCTGAGTGCCACACTTGTATTTTATTATTAATAATGTAATATTTAATGTTATATCATTTATTTGTATCTTCTTAACGAATAATATAATATTCTTATATGAAGCATTCGAGAGATTCGAGGGATTCGAGAACCTTTTAGGATTCGGATTCGAGAAAATTTAGGATTCGTCCCACCTCTAGTAAATTAGTAAATTGTATTTACATATGTGGTTTCCCCCATTTTTTTGGCTGCATATCGAAAAAAAAAGGTTGGGCAATTAAGCTTTTTCTAATTAAAAGACTAGTTAGAGGCTAGATATCTAGAGTTCTAGCCTCAAAACAAGATTTTTCATTGGAAAAAAAATCCATAATTGTTGGTTGATCTCTAAACGGGATTGTTAGTTCAGAATTCTTGGATTTTGGGCCACAGATTGAGAAACATGTTTGCTTAACAACTGCATGAAAATCCGAGCCCTAATGATTACTTTACAATTGGCACTTGGGCCACAAATTGAGAAACATTTGCTTTTGTTAATGGCATAAAAATCCGAGCCCTAAATTTGCATTATAACGTTTTTTTTGCTTCTCTTGTAAAATTTAGATTTTGTTAAGTCAAGTGGTGTCACTTCTTAAGCCGGTATTACACTATAGCAACCTTCAGTGCAATTCAACTTGCAATGCAACCTATGATGTGACTTGCAACTAGAACTTTGTAATAAACTTCTATATCACACTATATATGCAACCTAGTTGCCAATCAATTTTTTAAAACTTCGTTTAAGTCAAGGGGCCGACACATTCGGGTGAATCTCGTACGGTATCGGAAGCCATTTTACTTTTAATCCGCGTTTTACTGAATTTTAAAATTTCAATTCTATTCTGGATATCCAGTAAAAATGCAGCTAAAAAGTAAAATGACTTTTACATCCACACGATGATCTGCTGTGAGTCTATAAAGCCCCTATCACACTAGCAACCTACAATGCAATTCAACTTGCAATGCAACCTGTGATGTGACTTGCAACTAGAACTTTGTAATAAACTTCTATATCACACTATATGCAACCTACATGTAGTTGCCAATCAAGTTTTCAAAACTTTGTTTATGTGAAGGGACCGACATTCGGGTGAATCTCGTACAATATCGGAAGCCATTTTACTTTTAATCCGCGTTTTACTGAATTTTAAAATTTCAATTCTATTCTGGATTATCCAGTAAAATGCAGCTAAAAAGTAAAATGACTTTCCAACCACACGATCTGCTGTGAATCTTGGTGAAAATCGTACATGATTTTCTTCAATGTCGCCCCCCTTGGCTTGTGTCCATATTGTGATCAACTAACAGGAAGTTCATAAACCGGAAGTCATGAAACCGGGAATTCGTTCAATGTTACACATGTCATTTCCGGCAAACGGCCTGATTGGTTGTTTGTCAGAAAGTTTACTTGAAAAGTCTCTCAAAGTTGAACCTGTTCAACTCGGTGAGACTGAGTTTGACACTAGTTGAAAGGAAAATTTTATCAGGTTGCATGTCATATCACACTATAAACATTGAAGTTGCATGTCACATTGCACGTTTTATTGCATCAAAAGTTGCTAGTGTGATAGGGGCTTTAGTGAAAATCGTACATGATTTTCTCTTTAATGTCTGCCCCCTTGGTTTGCGTTCATATTGTGATCACGTTTTACTAGTGTAATACCGGCTTTAAACGACGACGGCGACTATTCTAATTGAAATAAACAAACATTTTAATAAAGAAAATGTTTGTGAATGTGAACATTATTGCTGTAGACTAGATGGAACCCTTTGTTAGGGAGGGGGGGCCCAATGACCTCTTTCAACACATAAAAATATCTTTTATAAGTTAGTCCATTGTTTTGAATTTGAAACACACCATAGGCCCAACATATTTAGAAGAATGGCAATTTTGTTCCAATGTTTGTGACTGACCATTGGTCTTCCGGTATATAAACATTGGTATTTATTACCGGTCAAGTGTCATAAAACAGTTAAAATGTGTATAGAGGGTTGTAAAATTAGGTGGGGGGGGGGGGTTAATGGTAGTAGTAATATGCTGAGGCACATGTCTTCTGAAGAGGTTTCAAAGGGGGTTTAGGATGAGGGGGGGGGGGTAGACCTACAACCTATTAGGGGCACAAATTCAGAGGTACAGAAGGGAGTCAAAATATCAGAAAAAAAAAATGGCTTTGGGGCTTTAAAGTCACAACTTTGGACATTTTTTTTTCTTTCGAAAACAGACCTCAGAAAAATCACAACATTTCAAAAATTCTTTTTGCCAGTTTTACAATTTGAACAGATTCTTAATTTGGAAATTTTCCAAAAAAATTCCAATATTTAAATTTCAACAATACCAGAGCCCTGTAGAGGACTTTTGCAATTTTTTTTTAACCTTGACAAGTCGACATTAAAGTCGACATATCGAGTTTTACTCTTCTTTTATTCGTCCATGTTAATTATGCCATGTTGCGCGCACCATACTCTTAATAGATTAAAGGGCCCTCTTGTAACAGCAATAATTTAATTATTAAGAGTATGGTGCGCCCAACATGGCATAATTAACATGGCCAAATAAAAGAAGAGTAAAAGTCGGCTATGTCGAGAGTGAAAATCGACATGTCGAGACTTGCATAATGCAAATTTCATAACAATCTAGTCTCAAATGCAAGTTTTCTACTGAATTGGCGTTTTGGCGCAAATTGATTGCAATTATGGAATAATCTTGTTTAAAAAAAATTGGTCAATTGCATAAATTATGAAGAACAACAATGATTATGTCTGCTTCAAATATTGCTGTGAATCTTGCACAATTTCTTGCAACAAAAAAAAAATGAGCGTTTTCTGCAAGAAACCCCTTTGAATTGAAGTCTTGCAAGAATATCATATTGGCAATTGCAATTAATTCAAGGACACACATTGAAGTGAATCTTTCTTTAAATATTGCCAATGTGACAGCAGCTTATAATACAGTATCATCGCCAAATTTATAATTGCAGCCCGTGGCAGATTTGTTTGTTGGGTTATTATTGCGCCCTCACCCTCAATCGAGTTCTGCAGACAAAAAATTAGAAAACGGGACAAACAGATGTTGGCTCCTCCATTTTTATGACAAACGGCAACTTGTAATTGGTTTGTTGTGTGGTTTGACGTTGAAAAGGGCGGAGCATGTGACGTCAGACCACATAACGAACCAATTAGACGTTGCAATTCGTCATAAAAAGGGCGGAGCCAACTTCTGTTCGTCCCGTTTTCTAATAGCCTGTAGTTCTGCAGGCCTGTTTTACATTATCGTATTTTTTTTTTTTTTTTTTTGGTCAAGAAATCAACCTTTTTATTATTATTATTATTATTATTATTTCAAATTGACTATGCATGGATAGTCACTTTGCAAAATGACTTGATTTTTCTTTGAACTTTGATGATGGTGACATAAACATGGGGTTGAATTTAAAAGTTTTTTTTTTTTTTGTTATATGCAGAAATTAATAGATAATAACTGGTATACAAAAAAAAAACACAACAGTAAAGATAAGAAGTTGATGGCATGTGTAGTATGTGAGGAGATAGAATCGAGATAGAAGTACATGTAGAAGAAGACATGTCAAATATGTGGACCTCCCAAGTAGCTTCTGTACTTGCATGTTAGTAGTAGTTCTGATGATGTGTACGTGTTTGTCGTGCTCTCATATGCATGTACGTACAGTATACATATACCTGTATATAATTTAATCATTTATACCCTCTCCACCAGTCCACCTGCATGCATAACATTCGAAAAGATGAGAGAGAGAGAGTAGAAAAAAAAAAGATCTACCAAGAATGTCTAAGGATTAACTCGAGTGAATAACAAAAAAAAAATCTTGACAGGGAAGACATTCATACAGTCAGTCAGTCAGTCAGTCAAGTCACACACATTACACACCCTCAGAATGCAAAACACAAAACACAAGACACAAGAATATAAGTTCCTATTTAAAGCCTTACACACTCCCCTACAGCATAAAGATAACACAATGCACGCATGCGTGCATGCATGCATGCATGCAATAACAGGAGTGAATCGAGTGACACACGCACTAAGTTAAAATTAAAACACACAAGCAAATGATGAACACACATGCAAGGCCAATGCAACAACAGTGATTTTGAAATTAAATACTGCCACTATTATACAGCACTGGGGAAAAAAAAAGATAACAGATTAACATAGAAAAGTGAAAGATTAACATGATTAACATTGAAAAGTGAAAGATTAACACGTAAGATTGAGGTAAAGATTAACATGAACGATTCAGATAAAGATGAAAATATGAGTGAAGATAAAGATTAACCCATAAGAGTGAAATCAAGATTAAAATATAGGGATTTGGATAAAAATTAACACATAAAAGTGAGATAAAGATTAAAACTCATGTGTGTTAATCTTTATTGACTGTTATGTGTTTATTTTATGAGTGAGACAAAGACATATGTTAGATAAGGATTAACATAATGTGAGATACAGATTGACACATAAAGAGTGAGAGGTAAGGATTAACATAAAAGACTGAGCTAAAAGATTAACATTAACATGTTCAAACATGTTAATGTTAATCTTTTAGCTCAGGTTAAAAACGTTAACATTGAGATAAAGTTTAACACATAAGAGTGAGGTTAGGATTAGCATTAAAGAGTGAGATAAAAGATAACAATTAACATGTTTGAAAAAGGATAAAAACATTGAGATAAAGATGAAAATACTGTATGAATGAGAAAGATGGAAATATGAGTGAGATAAAGATTAACCCATAAGAGTGAAATATATAGAATTTAGGTAAAAAAAAATTAACACATAGAAGTGTGAGATAGACTAAATACTGAAAGTAACACACAAGTGAGATAAAGACCAACACCTAAGTGAGATAAAGACCAACACCTAAGTGAGATAAAGACCAACACCTAAGTGAGATAAAGACCAACACCTAAGTGAGATAAAGACCAACACCTAAGTGAGATAAAGACCAACACCTAAGTGAGATAAAGACCAACACCTAAGTGAGATAAAGACCAACACCTAAGTGAGATAAAGACCAACACCTAAGTGAGATAAAGACCAACACCTAAGTGAGATAAAGACCAACACCTAAGTGAGATAAAGACCAACACCTAAGTGAGATAAAGACCAACACCTAAGTGAGATAAAGACCAACACCTAAGTGAGATAAAGACCAACACCTAAGTGAGATAAAGACCAACACCTAAGTGAGATAAAGACCAACACCTAAGTGAGATAAAGACCAACACCTAAGTGAGATAAAGACCAACACCTAAGTGAGATAAAGACCAACACCTAAGTGAGATAAAGACCAACACCTAAGTGAGATAAAGACCAACACCTAAGTGAGATAAAGACCAACACCTAAGTGAGATAAAGACCAACACATAAAAGTAAGATTAGCACATTGTGAGGTGAAAACACAATGTAGTGTAACACAGATAATTTCCAGACACAAATGACTAACACCGTGTCACAGAGAAAACACATTTGAGTCAAATGACAAACAAAGGTCACTGTGTGTGAGATAAAACACGATCACACATACACACACAAAAAACACACACACACACACACAAGAGTGAGATAGACAAACAGTCACAAATTTTAATCTCTTCACTCATTTACATATTTTATACCATGGACATGTTACATGTAACATGGTGTGTCCCATAAGTTCGTTCTCTTTGTCTTTCTTGTTTTCAAAAATATCTAGAGTGTTTAATAAAGACAAAGAAACTATAAGAAAGGAATTGTGAGACACCCTGTATATTAGACCGTTTGAGTCATCTGTTTTGTCAAATTTGAGCCTACTCAACCGGTTATTATTTTAAAAAAAAAAAGTCTAAAATGATAGTTCAATTTTTAATAATAATCATATTTTATATAGTGTCAATTGTTAATTAGTATCTAGTTAAGACTTAATAGTTAACCACAAACGTGACTATGCTATAATAAGAGATTAAAAAGAAAGATTGCTGCTTTTGCCACAGTTATTTATTTATATTCAAGAATAGGACCTGCAAATTTGTGTAGAAATTTAAATAAAATATTTTGTCAAAGTTTGTTTTGAGCCCCAAGACACACCTTTTTTTCTTCTTCAGAATAATTAATTAACTGCAAATATTTCAAACTAACATTTTCATTACATCACTTTAGGCCTATTTTCATGTGTTAATTAAACAACATTTAAAAAAATAAAAATGTAATTGAGATAAGCAACAATGGCTGCCAAATGCAACAAAAAAAAGAGAAGACAATAGACGTTTAACGTAGTCTTTTACCATTCTAGTTTTAAAAACAATTTGAATTTATTCATAATGTTGTCTCTATAAAAAAAAACGTTCGCTTGTTGTTTTTTTTTGCGATTAAATTTTTACAAAAAAAAAACATCTATATGGAACATTGCATTAGCGTCACTGCAGTGGCGCCCTCTCTTCCGAGAGGGACAAAAGCAAAAAATATATATTTATCTATACAACCACCCTAATCTACTATTCTAGTTTTTTAAAAAAAAACATATTTAAAATGTAGAGGTTTTTCTTTGTTTCTTTCAGATATTTTTTTATATAATGAACGATATCATAAATTTTTAAATAAAAATGTTGTTGTTTGTTTTACCTTTCCTTGCTCTTTTTCAAAATCTAAATCTCGAGTTCCACTTAAACCCAAATCTCCAGTGTTATATCCATGATTTGTGGGTCCTAGCATTAACTGTATGTTTGTACCAGTTGCTACAAAGGCCTAATATTACGAAAAAATAATGTCATTAATTATATAGAATCAAGAGGCCACTTGCAACTCTTTAATGAGTCTTCGCGGCCTTGTTTCCACTCAGGTGAAAATTTGAACTTTTTGTTTATGAAAATTTTCACTTGTGAAAAATAGAAGAAACGTCGCCCGAAGAAAGTCTCGTAATTTTCACAAAAAGTTCAGATTTTCGCTCCAATGGAAACAAGGCCTTAAATAATAAAACATAGAAAATCTGTATTGAAAATTGATGTATTTTAAAACATTGATTTTGGCCAATAATAGTATAGCTAATTATTATATATATATATATATATATGCTTACAATTTCTGTGTGTCCTTCTCGGCAGCCATTTTGAAATCTCACTTGTCTTTCTTCGAGAGGTCGATCTCGATATCCAGTGTAACGAATCTTGGAGAAAAGAAAGGAATAAATTAATGAAACACATTTTTTATAATGAGACATTTTACAAAATTGTGCAAAATGAAAAAGAACAATGAAAATAAAAGAACTCTTCTGTTTATTTTACAATTCAGAAGCAGTATTATTATAAGAAATTTAAGTGTTATTAACTTATTAAACAAAAAAACGAGTAAATCAATAACTAAAGTAAAGCAAAAGGTATTTTCATTGAAAATCTTTATAAATAAACTTTGTATGCAAGTTTGAAATATTAACATTTTCGCTTTAAGCCTTGTTTCCACTTAGAGTGACAATTTGAACTTTTTGAAAAATTCAACTGGTGGTGAAAAATAAGAACACACGTGACCTTTGTCTATGATAGTGAATGGGTGGGGACACGTGCGTTCTTTTTTTCACCAGTTTAAATTTTCAAAAAGTTCAAATTTTCGCCTCAGTGGAAACACGACCTTAGACTTCAAATTTTACCAAAATGCAAAAAAGGACATATTTTAGTGTGCAAATATTTAGACACAGATTGTGCACTTGCAATTTTAAAATGTGCCACTTAAGAGTCTTATAATTTAAATGCATTTAAATGATAAACGTGTTCTACAGAGCCGTGTGAAGGACAAACAATCAATATGTCCAATTCAATTTATTCGGTTAATAATCTGAAAATATCGAGTTAATACCTAAATATAATACATAAATTATTGACAAAATATTGATTTAGTATTTCATTTTAAAATATTAATAATAAAGTCAATTTTTATTTGGTTCATGTCCTTAACTGGATTCCGTATAATTCACCTAATTACATTTAATTTGAATTCATTTAACTCATGTGTGTACAAGGTATTACGTAGATGACATCACGAACAATTTTATTTCTAAACTAGTGGGGTAACCCGTCATAAATGACGGGAGCAAAATTCACAGGCAATTGTGCACCCAGAAAAATTGAAATAATTATTAATTAGATTTTTTTATTTTTAATTATTTTGAAATGTTTCTTGTAATAATGTTGGATTGTAAGTTAAGACAGATCCAGGAGTTAAACAGGATGTGAAAATGTTTAAAATCCATAGTTTGGCTTTTTCTTCTTTCAAATAAATAAAAAAAAAAAGAAAGTGAAATAATTGAATTATGATTAGCAGTTTTATAATTAATCTATTAATTATGATTTAAAATTATGTGTTCTACACCTGGAAAAATTTCTTTGCAATAAGCTCCGTTTTTGTATAAATTCTAAAACCGATATTTTTTACCATAAATAGCTTATTTTTTTAATTGATGCATTCCCCCCCCCCCCCAAAAAAAATTGTAGTTAATATTAGTTTATTTTTAACTAAGCTTTACATATAACAACATGAGAGAACACTTGGATAATTTCATTTATAGACTTATGCTTATAGACCTATATTTGTTTATATATTATACTAGGGCCTAATAGACACTAGGTTATAATTTAATTTTTATATTAAAATTATTATTGCGTATAAAAATTATAATTCATTTTTTTTTTTGGAGCAAACATTACAATTTTTTTTTTACAAATTTAATAGAACAACATTCTCTGTATAGAGACTACATTACAGGTTATAATTTTTGTCCATCATTTTACATCGTTTCTGACCCATTCCATCAACAGTCAGGCAGGGCCTGCCACTCATAGTCACCAGTTTTGATGAAAATTAAATTGTGTAGGGATTACAAAATAATTATGAATTTGAATCATATGAATTTTACAGAAAAATGCATTTTTGGGTCAACTTTGGGAATTTTTTTTTCTCTCAAGAAATAATGGTCATATGACAAAATAAAAAAATAAGGGTCTAATTATTTTGTGTAATCCCTACTCACAATTTAATTTTCATCAAAATTGGTGACTATGAGTGGCGGCAGGCCCTGCCTGACTGGTGATGGAATGGGTCTTCTATGAAAAGATACATTGAAAACAGTTTTAACACGAAATAATTTTTAAAACGAAATTCGGTTAACACGACAAAATATTCTGGTCTTTTCCATTTAGTGTGAAAGGATTTAAACTGTATAATGTATATATATAGCATAGGGGGGGGGAAGGCTATGCTAATATATTAATTAATACCAATGAATCTAGATAAGACTATAGAGTTGTTAGGCTTGTAGGTCATGTAGGCCCTACAGGCCTAAACAGTATAAGCCTACATAATGTATATAAGATCTATATATGGATCAAATGGACCAATTAGCTTGAGTTCTTATATATAGAAAGCTAATTTTACAAGGTCAAAACCAGATAAATATAGACCTATACTTTACATTTTGAAAACAAGGTTTTTTTGCAATAGAAAAAATTGAAAATATTAAATATATAAATAACCTAGAAAGGATATAACTGAATCACATTTATGAGAAATTTTCAGGTTAATATCTTTAAATAGAATTAGCTTTTTTTAAATTTGTAGTATAGTTTGAAAAAAAGATTCAGTTTTGCAGTTTTTTTTTTTGCATTTTATGGCGGTTTTTAAAGTGGAAATGTCTCGCTAAATGTGGCTATTAAAATTAAGAATTAAAATTAAGAAAGACATGAAGGTGGTTTAGAAACTAGAAGGGGTTTTCCGTCACTTAAGAATATGTTCACGTTGCTATAATCTATATTCTATAAATAAGCTTTTTATGTCAGTTTGAAAATGACACAATCAAGAGACCAGATTTGTTTTTTTGTTTTTTTTTTGAAAATTTTCTTCTTAAAATTTTCTATTTTGAAAAAAAAAAAAATCAACGTGAACATTATATATAGGATAGACGATTAGGTGATTCAAGTATCTTGTTCTAGTTTCTAACACACGCTATCAATTTATTCTTAGTGGCTAGGCTTATATTGCACCTGAAAATGTCTATATAAATAGAGTTCGGAAAAATCAGCTGTTCATAAAATTTCTTATGCGAAGAATTTTTTCAACGTTTTAGAAAAAAAAAAAAAACGTTACAGAAAAACGAAATCGTAGAATTTGTAATTGCCATAAATTTTTATTTTGAAATATTGCGGATTACTAGTATATTATCAATAAGAAATTTTTTTTTAAGTTACTACAAAACGTTTTCTGCATTGTTTATTATTTTGAATAGCTTATAAATCATAACAACCTTTCTACATGTCAGATATTATAACAATCAGCATATACAATGAAATAAGACAACATAATTTATATTTATTATATTATTTCAGAGTTTTGTATATAAAATATGTCAATTTCGTATTTTTGCCTTATTAATTAATAGTCCGACTGTTAAATATAAGCTTAGATCTATAAGCTTATACCTTGTACACATATGAGTTAAATGAATTCAAATTAAATGTGTTTAGGTGAATTATACGGAATCCAGTTAAGGACATGAACACCAAATAAAAAATTGACTTTTATTATTAATATTTTAAATTGAAATACTAAATCAATATTTTGTCAATAGTTTATATAATTATATTTAAGTATTAATCTCAATATTTTCAGATTAATTAACTGAATAAATTGAATTCGAGATATTGTTTGTTTGCCCTTCACAGGGCTCCCTGTAGAACACGTTTATTATTTAAATGCATTCAAATTATCACAATATATTACACACACTTGATACAAACAATACCTATTGGTATTATTGTTGATTATACACATAATTCCCTATTTATACTTGCAGGAAATGTTTTAATGTATATACATTACAACATTTCCTGCAAGTATATAAATAGAGAATTGTGTGTTTAATTCCATTTAAAACCAAATTACGCTATTTCAACGTCAAAACATACATTAAATTTCTCAGAGATTTGCAACAAAGTAAATTTGAAATGATTCTTAAAGAAATTATTATATACATAGGCCTAAATATATGTCATTTCAGGATGCAATTCTATACAAATCACCATTATGATATTATTAAGAATTATAAAAATGTTGTCAGACTTCAGTGATTTATCATTTCCCTATAGAATTTTGGAGAAGAAGAAGAAGAAAAATGGACTCCCATTTTTTTAAATTAAAAAAAAAATAAAACATCCAAAATTAAAAAAATGCCTTGGTGATAGGCCTAATTATACACACAGTTTCAAAAATTAATTTGAGCTGTATTTCAACGTGAGTTACAGATCTCATCAAATGTTATTATTCAAAAGCCCCTCATTTTTTGAGCCCCTTCATGGATGTATAGGCATAGTATAGGGCCTCAACGCAATGAGTCCTATACCACTAAAGACTATACATAATACAGTATGTCATCTACAATAGAGACAATATAAAGGTTTAACTATAAGGTCCTAGAAATGACAATTAGGCGCTTGTGTGCATGTAATATATAATGCCTAAGTGAAAATTCTGCATAATTATATAGACTAATGTTTATAATTTGCGATTCGGCGGTATAGCAATGCATGCAGAAGCTGCACAATAAATTATAGCATTTAATATATAGGAGAATTTGCACACAAAAAAATGCTTAAAACATGCAAATAATATAAACATTTGTTGTTGAGGCATTATACACGATTAGGCCTATAAACATTGGCTTTTTTGTAGTATATATAGCCGCTTAATATATAGTGGAAACTAGAATATAGTCCACGCCAGCGGTCGCCAACCGGTGGTCCGCGAGAAATTTTTGGTTGTCCAGAAAAAAATCTGGACAATATTTGCATTTTTTTTTTGTTTTATCAATAATAAAACAAAAAAAATATTGTTAATAAATTTTTCTATTCTGAATGACAATTTTCGCCTTTCATAAATTCATGAAATGTACTAGTTTAGTACAGTTCTCGTAGAATACGGCACGCCAGAGAGCTACATTTCATACCCCCCACCACACGCTTCTTCTCCCTTAAGCTTCAATTATTTTGTAATAATTAAAACTATAACATTAATAATTTTGTTACAATTAAACAACCTTTAAAGATTTTCTATTAATAAAATGGAAGTTCTCTGATCATCATTTGACAAACGTATTTATCTTTTTTTTTTTTTTAAAAAAATTCATATTAGTGGTCCTTGGAATTTAAAATTTTGAATTTAGTGGTCCGTTAGGTCCGAAAGGTTGGCGACCGCTGGTCTATGCTAATTTTTTTCTTCTTCTAAATTTGCACGCATATTGGTAGGCCATGCATTTATTTCAGAATTTTAAATGAAATACTTTGTTTTTAGAATTTTTCTTGTATATTCTTTTAATCCTTAAATTTGTTTTTTTTTTTTTTCACCGTAAATTAAAATATGATTTTGGGTTTTTTTTTAGTCCTTTTATTTGTCTTGATTCTAGGCCTATTATATGATGATAGATTGTTTGTACATGACAAAATATTCAGTGCAATTCAGTGATAAAATTTTATATTTTCAATGCATATTTTAGTTTTTCAGTGCGCATAAAAGTAAATGCAATGCAATGCAATGCATGCATATTTATAGTTTCATAGAACACAAACCCCTTTTATACCAATAATTAGTTACTTAAGCTATAGGATTTTTATGTATATAAATATATTTCTTTGCTCTGATATGCATGCATGCAGTGAGTTCAAAATTTGGTTTTGTTGACATTTTGGATTTTTAGAATCCTGCAGAAAGATGTTTTTTTTTGGGGCATATTTCGGTTTATAGGGCCTACTTTTTATGAGCTACCTTTTTATATATTTATGAATTAATATCATTTAACACAGCGTGTATACGGTTAAACCAACCCTTTGTACATGCATGATGAAACTATTTTATTATAAGTTTATACTTAGTACCTAGAAACTCACCTGATAATTTAAATGCATTTAAATAATAAACGTGTTCTACAGAAGAGCACAGTGAAAAGGGGCAAACAAACAATATGTCGTCGAATTCAATTTATTCAGTTAATATTCTGAAAATATTGAGTTATTACTTAAATATAATGTAGAAACTATTGAGAAAATATTTAGTATTTTAATTTAAAATATTAATAATAAAAGTCAATTTTTATTTGGTTCTCATGTCCTTAACTGGATTCCGTATAATTCACCTGAACATGTTTAACTTGAATTCATTTAACTCATGTGTGTTACAAGGTATAAGGTGGTTGGTTATACATAGTAAACGCCCTTTGAACTCTGGCTATTATTATATTCAAGCAAAATCAAGAGAAACTGTGTGTCTTTTAAAATCTAGAAGGATCAATCACTTATATAGTAATTTCGTGTTGCTGAGCCAACTTTAAGGAGACTTATAGCCCTATTTTTTTTTTTGTTAAAAAAAATGTTATTCTATAAAACGTTTATTTTGAAAGATGTCATCATTATGACGAATACTATAATCAAGTGACAAGGAAACTATATATATATTTATTTTAGCTATCGTTCTAGTTTTTAACACGCTATATGAATTTCTACATTAATTCTTACTCATGAAACGCAATGAATATAGTCAAGAGTTTGAAAATGAGCTGATTGTAAAACGTCTTAAAATAAGGATTTATATGTTGGAAAAAACATATTTTGTTTATTGATAGATATTATTCAATTAGGCCTTATATTAAATAAACCAAATTTTGTTTGACAGTTTTGTTTGTTGTGACTATAAAGTTTTAAAAAATTAATGCGGTTGCTGTTTTTTTCTCTCTCCATAATTTGGACTAATTTTAAGCAATTTGAGCAATTCTTGAACATTATTTTCAATAAATTCAAAAATATTCAAACATAAATGGCCAATATAATTTGAATTTATCATTAGTTTTTTTTTTACAGCCGACTCTATCAAAAGTTAAGCCAAGGATGATTAGTTGTATAGGTGATAATACATTATATAACAGATAAATAGGCCTATATATATATATTTTCGGTGAGTTTTAGTTGATCATCGACTTAAAAGTTGATTTAACGGCCTTATTTTAAAACATTAGGCCTATACTTAACCCCCCCCCCCCCCCCCAAAAAAAAAAAAGAATCTTAAAAAACAAAACTTAAAATTCTCTTCGTATAGACAGACTTATACTATATTTTGTTTTGCGTCATGGTTTAAGCTTAACTTTATTTTAAAGCAACGTTTTTTTTTAAATATATGGAGGGGGGGTGCGGAGATAATTCGGCAATTAAGTTCCACGTGTTATTAATACCCCTTTAGCATCTATAGCCACTTGTCAATGTTGTCATTATGTCAAAAAAAAAAATAGGCCCTACCTGGGAAACAAACCAAAAAAAAAAAAAAAACCTCAGTAAATAAAATTCTTACCTCACTTTCCCGACTTAATCTCCTAAAAAGTTCATCGGATTCGAATTTTGCCTTTTGATCAGGTACAACTCTAGGCATTTTAAAGATAAGTCTCGGTTTTTGTTCATATAAGGGGAGTGCGTCAAATGGAAGCATGGCTATTCGAGAGTACGCTGCTGCTGCTGCTGCTGCTGCCGCCGCAGAGAAATCATTCATTGCCCGGACTCAAAAGCATCAAACAAGCTGCTTGGTGATTAGACTATACTTTAACTATTAAAGAAGAGTGAGAGAGTCAGTCATATTGAGGGGTCGCGGATTATACCATTCATCATATAGGAAAAGGTTTTTTTTTTTACAAAGAATTTCTATTATCAATGTGCTCATTGGGTGGCCCTCTTTTTTTTTAACATACATATTATACCCTATACAGTGTGTCCCAAAAATAAGTATACACACTTTGGATGTTAATAACTGCCCTGCCACGTCTATTTTCGAATTTTTCGTAAATTTAATATTATAATTAAGAATAAAATTGTTACAATAAAAAAATAAGATATAAAAGTATTAAATGTTTTATGATTAGGCCTAAATGAGGCATTATCTGGAGGAAAAGATTAAAAGGATGAACCGATGAACGGATGAACATTTGGGGGTAACTCTAAAACCCGAAACTGAATAGTTATAGAAGCTTTTTTTTAGTTTTATTTTGTGGTTTTACGTTAATTTGAGTTTGTTGCAGGGAGTCTGGGGGGGGCACAGGCCCCCAGAATATAAAAAATTAATTCCATTTAAAACATGATTTGTCTGTTCTGCACCCGTGTTAATAGTGTTCATCCCAAGGTTATTGTGTTCATCCATTTCTATATGCATTCTGTTTCAGATTTTAATCAAAATCTCACCCATTTGCATGGATGACTCATTTAATGCAGTGCCATCTTATAAGGCACGGACTAGTAGGGAGCTGCTGCAGGGCTGTAGCCCAGGGCCCCCATTTGTTTTAAAGGGCCCCCATTTCTTAACTTTAACTTAACATGCTGTAGGCTATCTATACAGTATGTTTATATATGTAACATTTGTAAGTGGGCCTGTGGGCCCCCATTTTTCACTTTTATAGCCCAGCTGCGGCCCCAGTAATTCTTAAGATGGCACTCATTTAAATGTAGCCTAATGTAACTATTGCAATTGTGCGACCCCAGTTCTCTCCTGAGTCCCCTTATTTCTTGTCATTTATGCAATTACGGCATGAAATTAAAGAGAATTGTCGCACAATTGCAAGAAATACGTTAATGGGTGTATGCAGAGATCAGTTTATTTTACCGATGTCTTGATGAGAATGGACGACATTTTGAAAAATTGAGATAATGACTGATGCTTCTCCTTTAAACATAAAACACGCAATGCTGTTATATATGTTCTTTATGAAAATAAACATAGACAACCAAAAGAGTTGATGTAGGGGGGGGGGGGGCTACCTTTTTTTCGAGACACTTTGTATAAGGCTATGTCATCCCCCCCCCTTTTCTTCTCTAACGTATGCCCGGAAGCTATTTGATGCTGATTGGTGCGTTTAGGTTTGTGACGTAAAAACGAGGCGGGCCATTAGTTAACCATATCATTAGTATGCACAAATGATCTGATTGGTTCAGAATAAAGAGGGAGGAGATAAAAGTAGTGAAAAAAGAGGGAATAGAAAGAAAAAGGGGGGTGAAAAATGGAAGAAGGGTGGAGAGAATAATGCCTCCGAATATAATATAAAAAAGAGAATATATATCTATATAGTCATATGCTGAGACTATAATAAGAGAGCAAGCAAATAATTTATGATTGTGAACGCCAGAAACTTTTATCTTTGTCGCTAATCTATTTGTGCAGTTATATGTCAACAATGTCAAAACATGGAGAAAGGAGGGGGAGGGGTTTCAAGTGAAAAAGGAGGGGGGGAGGGGGTTTGAGGAGAGGGGGGAGGGGGTATTCTAGTTTCCTCACTCTTCATCTTACCCACCCTCCCCCCTCCCTCTTTTCTAATCCTTGGATTAGTAATGTCCGAATTTGTTCTGCCACTTCACTATAGGAAATAGGCATTATTATTATTATGCTTAATAATATTGTCGAAATTGGAGAATTAAAATATTTTTTTCAAAATGGATCTTCTTTACTTTTAGCTTTCAAGTCTACAGAACTTGAGATGCTATTTGTTAAGTAGTGTATTACACCCCATTTTTTTTCATTAAAACGCGGATACTAAAGTGGATAATAGGCTATTGCCTATTTCGTAAAAGTGACAAACATGCTGCGAAAGTGACAAACTGCGAAGTTCGACAATTTCGTCAATCGTAAATTAAATTTAAGATTTTTTTTTTCGTATCTGTGTTGTATATGAGGCTATACTTTTTAATATTGAATACTAGGGATGAAACATTCGAATCCTCGAATTCCGCGAATCTTGAAAAATATTCGAGATTCGAAAACTCGAATGTTCGCGCTTTTTTTCGTCTTTCGAAGCTTTCGAATCCTAGACTAAAAAAAAAAAAACTAAAAACTTTGGAAAAATTCGTTTGAACTCTATTGACGTCCAATAGACCCGGATACCCGGATACCCGGATCACCAATATCACCTTGTGGCGACCCTGAGTCGGTTAAGTATTGTCGGTTAAGAAGTGATACCATGTAACTGACATTTTTTGGTGTGGTTGGGGTTCGGGAAAATGTCACAAAATAAACAAAAATGTATTTTGAAAGATATTGACTGGTAGAGACGGTTGGGTATAGACGGTGTTTAAATCCTTTTAATGTGATTTTGCGAATATTTTTTTATATATAATATACCAGGTCTGTGTATGTGTGTGTGTGTGTGTGTGTGTGTGTGTGTGGAGTAACAAAAACCATTGAAGCACGTCGGAATTTATATAAAATTTGAATAAATGAACCGTTTTTTTTTCTCAAGGTCAACTATATGTTGAACTCTTCCTTTGGAAAGTGTAGAAGGGGGGCGGGAGAGAGAAAAGTGGGAGGGGGTGAGGGGAAAAGGTTGGAAAGTGTAGAAGGAGGAGAGAGAGAGAGAGAAAAGTGGGAGGGGTGACTGAAATTGAAATGAAAAGAGTAAAAAAAGAAAAAAACGTCGCGCATGCGCACAATTGCCTGTGAATTTTGCTCCCGTCATTTAGGACGGGGTTACCCCACTAGTTTAGAAATAAAATTGTTCGTGATGTCATCTACGTAATACCTTGTACACACATGAGTTAAATGAATTCAAATTTAATGTGTTTAGGTGAATTATACGGAATCCAGTTAAGGACATATGAACCAAATAAAAATTGACTTTATTATTAATATTTTAAATTGAAGCACTAAATCATTATTTTGTCAATAGTTTAATAATTTTATTTAAGTATTAACTGAATATTTTCAGATAATATTGTTTGTTTGTCCTTCACGAGGCTATGTAGAACACGTTTATTATTTAAATGCATTTATATTATCAGGTGTGTACTAGGTGTTACATAATTCTATTAATTATGGCTAAAAAAAACTTCTAAATAATTTTATTAACAAAAAAAAATTGTGTAACAAACCCTTAAATGTGCATTATAACGTTTTTTTTGTTCCTTTTGTAAAAATTTATATTTTCTTTTCTTATACCTATAGTACACACACCTGATAATTTAAAAATACATTTAAAAAATAAACGTGTTCTACAGAGCCCTGTGAAGGACAAACAAACAATATGTCGAATTGAATTAAAAGAACTTGAACTTAAATGAGTTTTTCATAAAACTAATTTAAGTTCAAGTTCTTTTAACTCCTTTTACTATCTGACGGGAAAAAGCCGCCCGGGCCCGACCGTAGCCTCCCTAGCTACGCTAGTTCGATCCGTCTAGTCTGATCCATACGTTAACGACTAAAAAGGGACAGTCCCCTGACGGATCTGGACTGACAAAAATTAGATCCACGGTCCAGATCCCACCGTGAATGGGCCACCTTTTAAGGCAACAAAAATTATGCTTTTTGCATTCAAGGAAGCTGTTTAGAGGCTAGATTTTTTTTTTCTAGAAATAATATAAAGACGATTTATAGTTGCAAGTGAAACTCTAGCCTCTAACTATAGTTTTGTTGATTCCAAAAAACAATTCTTTTGGGATGCAAAATGCTGAACTGTTGGTTTTGAGGTCTAGACAATAGATTGTTGCTCAATGATCAATGTATAGGTTGAAAATTATCTAGGAATAAACGTATTTCTTATTCTGATTTAGATTATAAAAAATCTACATTATAAAAATTTAAACTTTAAATAGGTTAAAGGAAACATCCTTTTTGAAAATGATATGAGTGTTTAAATTTCTGAGAAATTTTGAAGGAAATTTTGTAAATTTGAGATTAAATCATCTGCAGGTCTTGTATACTCTACTATGTGATTCATTCATGTAATCAAAAGTGTCATTTAGACTCATTTTCCTCGTGCGGCCTACAGTATACAGTTAAATGGTGCTGCAAATAGACTGCATGGAGATTAAATGAAGTTAGCTAAAGAGCCTAAGTAAGTTTCAAGATTGAGTTTCAAGCTAAGTTTAAAGCTTAGCTCGAAACACAGTTTGAAACTCAAAGTTAAAGCTTGAGTTTCAAACTGTGTTTCGAGCTAAGTTAAAGCTTGAGTTTCAAATTGTGTTTCGAGATAAGTTAAAGCTTGAGTTTCAAATTGAGTTTCATGCTAAGTTAAAGCTTGAGTTTCAAATTGAGTTTCATGCTAAGTTAAAGCTTGAGTTTCAAATTGAGTTTCATGCTAAGTTAAAGCTTGAGTTTCAAACTGAGTTTCAATCTGAGTTTCAAGCTAATTAAGTTAAAGCTTGAGTTTCAAACTGAGTTTCAAACTGAGTTTCAAACTGAGTTTCAAAATGAGTTTCAAACTGAGTTTCAATCTGAGTTTCAAGCTAATTAAGTTAAAGCTTGAGTTTCAAATTGAGTTTCAAACTGAGTTTCAAACTGAGTTTCAAACTGAGTTTCAAACTGAGTTTCAAACTGAGTTTCAAACTGAGTTTCAAACTGAGTTTCAAACTGAGTTTCAAACTGAGTTTCAAACTGAGTTTCAAACTGAGTTTCAAACTGAGTTTCAAACTGAGTTTTAAACTGAGTTTCAAACTGAGTTTCAAACTGAGTTTCAAACTGAGTTTCAAACTGAGTTTCAAACTGAGTTTCAAACTGAGTTTCAAACTGAGTTTCAAACTGAGTTTCAAACTGAGTTTCAAACTGAGTTTCAAACTGAGTTTCAAACTGAGTTTCAAACTGAGTTTCAAACTGAGTTTCAAACTGAGTTTCAAACTGAATTTCAAACTGAGTTTCAAACTGAGTTTCAAACTGAGTTTCAAACTGAGTTTCAAACTGAGTTTCAAACTGAGTTTCAAACTGAGTTTCAAACTGAGTTTCAAACTGAGTTTCAAGCTAAGGTAAAGCTTGAGTTTCAAAATGAGTTTCAAGCTAAGGTAAAGCTTGAGTTTCAAATTAAGTTAAAGCTTGAGTTTCAAACTGAGTTTCAAGCTAGTTTCAAGCTTGAGTTTATAGATATTTTCAAAATTAAGCATCAAATGCCTAGCTGTATAGGCCAATTACATTCGGTCAATTTGACCTACCAAAATAAAAATTGCTTAGCCCTTTGTAGCAATCGTTAAAATTGGTTGTAGGCCGCCTACCCTATAAGACATAAGCTTATACAGTGCTTATGCTGATAATCACTTATAGTCGAATGGTTTAACACGAAAAAATCGGGTAACCATTCTGGTTCCTTAAAAATTATTTCTTTAAACACAACATTAAACGAAGTATTGTCCCTTCCATTTCGTGTTAAACGGTTCTAGTGTCTATGGCTAAAAAATATTATTCAAATAATTTACTATATACTGTATTATTAAAATGTATTATATTATATAAACAACAGATTTCTGAACTCTTAGAATCTAGAATGGTAGCTGAATCACTTTAACTTTGTTTTTTATAGAAAATAAGTAAAAAAAAAAAATAACATTAATTAAAGTTGTGTCATTTTAAAGTTCATGTAAAAAGTTTATTTTAAAAGGTTTCAACATGAAAAAGAAACACATTGAAGTGATTGAGCTACATTTCTAGTTTTTAAAACATATTTGTTTCTGAAATATGGAATAAATAAACTACACATTTGTAAAATAATTAAGGCGACTGAATAGATGTTTATTTTGTTTTTGCCCCCCCCCCCCCCCAGATGGCGACACTGCAGGGTAGCATTAGTGGAGTTTCAGCAAAAAAAAAAAAAATATAAATTTTATCAAAACCGCTGGACAGGCAATTAGAAATCGGGACAAACAGAAATTGGATCAGCCCTTTTTTTATGAGGATCGGCAACTTCTAATTGGTTTGTTGTGTGGTTCGACGTTGAAAAGGGCGGAGCATCTGATGTAAGAATACATAACCAACCAATTAGAAGTTGCGTTAGTCATAAAAAAAAGGCGGAGCCAACTTCTGTTTGTCCCGATTTCTAATTGCCTGTAACAGCAGGTGGGGGAGAAGAGAGGTACTATAGAACAGTGGTCCCCAACCCCCGGACCGGTACCGGGCCGCCCAAGGAACATTAAATTATTTCCATTTTCTGCAGTGACAGCAACCAAAACAAAACAACGGAATAAACTGGACATAAGCAACACACTTTGGGTGTCATTGTCTCCTATTACCCCCAGATGGAAGCGTCTCGTTGCAAAGAAACAAGCTCAGGGTTCTCATTGATTTAGCGTTCTAGTGAGTTAAAATGTTAAGAGGCTAGATACATCGTTTAGTTCAAAATTTCTCCGAATGTAGGCGCTGCGATCGTTGTTGATTGAAAAACGGTTTTTTAACGTTTTTTCTCCCGGTTCGAAGTCACATAATAATTAATAGAAAAATAATTTCGCGTGCTAACCTTATAAAAAGAAAACATTATGAAGCCAGTAGATTAATGCACGTAATAATTATTTTGTTATTGTTCTGAGTTGTTTTTAACGGGAGTTCTTCAAATGTTTGGGTGACAGTTTTTTGCTCCTATGGGACTTAACATGGAGTTAAAAAAACGTAAGATTTTAAATGTTATTTAAAAATAGAAAGCCCTTTTAAAATTTAGAAAAAGGAATAATCCTGAAGGCAATAAACACATGTAAGTACGTGCTAATTTTTCTGATTGCTCTAAATCATTTTTAATCAGAGTTCTCTTAACTTTTGTTGGACGGTGTTTTAGTCCTATGGGACTTAACATGGAGTTTAAAAACGTACGATTTTAAACGTTATTAAAAAATAGAAGGACCTTTTCAAAATTGATAAAAACGAAACATCGTGAAGCCAATACATGAATGTATGTGCTAATTATTTTGTTATTGTTCTAAATCGGTTTTAACGAGAGTTTTTCAAATGTTTGTGGGACGGTTTTTGATCCTATGGGATTTAACATGGGGTTGAAAAAACGAACGACTTTGAACCATGTTTAAAAATAGAAGGACCTTTTCAAAAATTATATAAATGGAGCACGTGAAGAACAATACTTTTTATTGCATTTTGCGCTTTACTGCATTTTAATTGAGCGATTGTGAGGCGATTTCTTTCAGTTTTAGTAACACCATATAAGAACACTCATTTGTCTCGTTGTCGTCTGCTCAAAACAACAAGATGGACGTGGATCTAGGCTCTTAAATCACTTTATATTCATTTTTTGATGTAACTGTATTTTATTTTGAAGGCATGTTTAAATACAATTAAATTAAAATTATTAAATCAAAACAATCTAAAATATAAACAATCAACGCCCCCCCCCCTCTCAGTGGGCCGCGGTAAAATTATTAAACGTTGACTGGTCCGCGGCGATAAAAAGGTTGGGGAGCACTGCTATAGAACATACATCTATTAGCTATTGCAGTGGCGACTGTGGCGCCATCTATGGGAAACAAAAATCAAACAAATATATTTTCAGCTGCCTAAAAAATGCTTAATGAAATAATGATTATTTTAAAAAAAATTTTTTTTCATAATTTTAGGTCCTTGACCCTATACTAGCCATATAATCCATAGGCCTACAAAAATAGATGGGACAAAACCATGTAAATTACTAAATTATATGGGAATGTCAATTTTTTGAAGTCTTGCTGTCTGTCACTGTCAGAATAGAAATTTTATTTGCATTGACTTGCTTCAACAATATTTTGTTCGTAATAAACTGATATAATAATAATAAATTATTAATTCTTTACATAAAAAAACGTGAACGCTTTTTATAGACTTGGAGGCGCTTCAAGACATACAGCGCCATCTATTAAGCAGTATAAGAAACAGTACTGTTTAAGAGATTTTTTTGCGGTTAGTACAAATTAACGTAGTTATATATTTATTAATAAAGTGGAAAAAAAATGCTTTTTTTCTTCAATTATCTCAATCAACAATATTGTTAAGAGGCTATAAAAATTAAGAAAAACACTTGGTGAAGTGATGATTTACTCTAGCCTCTTAACAATTATTTTTGATTAAAAAAACAACATAGATTTAATTATTGCCTAATTTATTATGACTGATAAAGAAATTGAGATTAATTTAAATTTTGTTTGAATAAACTTCAATATAAAAGGCAGATAAATGTGTAATTAACTAGGCCTTTTGCTGTTTTATTCAAACCACTTTAAATTTAAATTAAACTGATTTTTTTTTAGCAATTTTTTGCAACAAAAAAAGTACAGTTGCTGGATTGTAACCAATTTGACGTCACAATCTTCAAGTTACAGTCTATTCAACGAGTTAAACTAGCTTAGTTAGTTGGTCCAATTTCTTCAGTCGGGTATTCAAGAAATCGGACCAACTAACTAGCAGTGGCGCAACAACGAGGAGGATGGGGGAAAGTTAATCTCCGGGCGCAAAACGTTTAGAAATTAAAATTAAAAAAAGTTATAAATTTTGAAATTCTACTTTTTTCCCCCCACTATTTTCCTTATTGTACATTAATTTAGTAGTTTTCATGTATTGTACAAATTATTCACATTAGTAAACCCGTTGTGCAATTTGCAAAATTTACAAAAAGTTGTACACTGCTATAAGCAATGCCTACTAAAGAGAATAGAGTAGTTTATGATTTTAAGCTAATACCTTGTACACACACACACATGAGTTAAATGATTTTCAAATTAAATTTATTTAGGTGAATTATACGGAATCCAGTTAAGGACATGAACCAAATAAAAATTGACTTTATTATTAAGATTTTAATTTGAAATGCTAAATCAATATTTTGTCAATAGTTTAAATAAATGGTATTGAAGTATTAACTCTGTGACGAAACGGGTTTTTGAATTTGGCGCTCAGAAGGGTGTCGCATAAAAGAGTGGAGAGTAACCGCCGTATCCGTGATGTTGTTCAAAGAAAATAAGAGTATCAGAGGCTTAATGTGGAATAAACAGAAACAAACAAACAAATGAACAAATTAGTTTGTGTCTCTTGAAGCTAGATGAAACAATACGATGAATAATATTTACATTACACTTGAGAAAAGATTAAATAGAATAAGAGCGGCCCTTCATATATTTTTGGATCCCGAAAATATTTCGAGAATGCAAACTGCTTATATAAGAGCGTCTGCTATGAGAGAAAATACTTGAGAGAAGAACCGCAAAATTCAAATGTTGCTTCTTTTATACTCTCGGCCCACGCCCCCTTCTACGGGGACGCTTCCAGGTCGGAATGTTTGAGAACATTCGAATCTCCCGGAAGTGACGCAGCACTTCCTCCCACACGGACGCAGAAGAGAGAAAAAAGAAAGAAAGAGAGATGAGCGAAGTCGCTCATCTACAACGAGTACAGGGTGTTTACAAACATCAAAAACAGATAACCCCTAACGGTAAAAGCACGAAATGACTGATTCGTCACAACTCAATATTTTGAGATTATTAACTGAATAAATAGAATTCGACATATTGTTTGTTTGTCCTTCACAGGGCTCTGTAGAACACGTTTATAATTTAAATGCATTTAAATTATCAGGTGTGTACTAGGTATAACACTTGCAAAGTTGCAAGATTAAAAATTCACATTTATTTACTAACTATACCAACTACTCAAATTTGTTTGAGTATAGCCTGTAGGGAGGTAATTAGGGACGTTCTCAGTAATGTAGTCTCCGGGCACAAAATTCCTAGTTGCGGCACTGCTAATTAGACTAGTTTAATCATATGCGTCGTATTTCTACAATGATAAGTATAAACCAAAGTTTGGGATCAGGGAATGGGTTGTTCGCGGACTGTGGTTCGGGAGCCGCGGCACCGTGGGTAAATCCGTACTTGACTTTTGGACCGAATTCAACCTGGATTATTCTCAGATCAAGATCATCGTAGAGGAGATGCTGACCTCAACGATCCACATTACACACAACCATATCTATCCCTAAATTGTCAATTAATGTTAACTTTTTCGTTTTTTCATTTCTTTCTCTTATATTCACTCGTTTCGTATTCCATTATTGTTTTTCGACTGATTAGTATGCTGTGTATTATAGCAACCTACAATATGTAGGCAGCACACTTTGTTTGTTAATAAAGTTTCTTCTTCTTCTTCTCTGAGACATATGGTGTGGCATATTAAGACATATTGTGACGTACTCAGTACTCTATTCTGAGAACGGAGAGTTGATGCATAATAGGCCTATAGTCAAATGGCAGGAGCGCCTTTAACACTTATTATATAGAGAGTCTATTCAGCGAGCTTAACGAGAAACAATTTTTTAATTTCTTTTGTTTTCATGTCACCTCATTTCGTCACAAAACGTACAAAATTCGTACATTCCCGTACAAAAACGATCACATTCACAACGAAAATTATCAAACTAATTTCGTAGCTTAATTTCCCATGCAGACGAAATTAAATTCACATGCGCCCGCCATCTTAGGACTTTTGCCTAAATTCAGATAGTTCGACTAATTCTCAGAAATTGTAGCCAACTCACAGGGCGAACAAGCAGGCAATTAGAAATCGGGACAAACAGAAGTTGGCTCCGCCCTTTTTATGCCGACCGGCAACTTCTAATTGGTTGGTTATGTAGTCTGACGTCACATGCTCCGCCCTTTTTTCAACGTCGAACCACACAACAAACCAATTAGAAGTTTCCGGTCGTCATAAAAAGGGAGGAGCCAACTTTCTGTTTGTCCCGATTTCTAATTTCCTGTCACAGGGGGGGCGGGGCGATGAGGCTCGAGCCTCGAGCCTCGAATATGAAATGATTCTAATAAATATATATGTATTTTATGTGATAATAAAGAGAAAAAAAAAAAAGAACATTAAGGTCCTAAGTTTTTCTCTAAGGGAGAGAAGTCCAGAGAAAGGGGGGGGGGTCACATTTATAGGCTGCTGCTTGCTGCATCTGTGTGTGTGGGGCTTAGAATGGTTAGAACCATGGGTCTTAACACAAAAAAAACGTTGAAATACTATATAAATCCAGTGGTCAGTGGGAATGAATAATAATAAAAAAAGAGCTTCTTGTTTGACCAGACGCTTTTAATCCCAATTTTATAGCTGGACAAACAGGCGCGTAAAAATGACTGAAAATTTTGAAAATCCATGGTTTATGACCACACTTAAGACCTCTTAAGTAAAAGTTACCTTTATAGTATTAGCTATACAATGTCTATAGGTTAGCACGAGAGGCTAGATTATAATAACTATGAAAATATGACTTTCATTTTTTTTTTAACAAAAAAATAAAGAGCATATAATAATCATAAAATGATTTACATGATTAAATTGTTTCCCCTGCGAATTCCCAAATCTATGGATAAAAATCATAAAAAAAATGGCCTCAGGGATATATTTTAAGAGTAAAAATGTCCATGACTCCATCATGTCCAGAGAGAGAGAGAGAGAGAGGGGACAAGTTAGGCCCTATACAAACTATCCGGCCCTCATACTTCTTCCTTGACTAAACAGTATAATTTTCATTTTTCCCCCACTTTTTTTTTTTTGATATCTCAAGTGATGGTGAGGAGAAAACACGGGGAAAAATGACTAAAAGTGTGCCTCTTAGTCTTAACAATTATCCTATATCATGTAATTTGTAATTGATGTTGCCACCCATCCAGAATTGGCTTTGGGCGCGCAATCCCGATTGTCCAGAAATTTGGAAAACTTTTTTTTTTTCCAGAATGTTGTTCAACACAATATTTTTTTTTCTTTTTTTGGCGCCAAATTGTTCAGAAAAATTAAAATGTCATTGTGTTTCAAGACAAATGAAACGCTTTCATGTTTGTTGCAAACAAGAACCGGACAGAGAGAAAACAAACAATGTTTTCCAGCTGGGACGATTCTAATACCTAGTACACACCTGATAATTTAAATGCATTTAAGAGCCTAGATACACCGCCATTTTGTTGTTTTGAGCAGACGATAAGGAGACAAATGAGTGTTACTATATGGTCTTACTAAACTTGCAAGAAATCGCCTCACGATCGCTCAAATAAAATACAGTAAAGCGCAAAATGCAATAAAAAGTATTGTTCTTTAAATGCTCGCTTTATATAAATTTTGAAAAGGTTCTTCTATTTTTAAACAACGTTCAAAATCGTTCGTTTTTTTCCTCCATGTTAAATCCCATTGGATCAAAAACCATCCCACAAACATTTGAAGAACTCTCGTTAAAAACGACTTAAAACAATAACAAAATAAATAGCGCGTGCATTAATCTATTGGCTTCATGATGTTTCCTTTTTACAAAGTTAGCACGTGAAATTATTTTCCTATTAATTATTATGTGACTTCAAACCTAGAGAAAAAAAAACGTTAAAAAACCATATTTAAATCAACAACGATCGCAGCGCCTACATTCGGAAAAATTATAAATTAAACGCTATATCTAGGCTCTTAAATAATAAATGTGTTCTACAGAGCCCTGAGAAGGACAAACAAACAATATGTCGAATTCAATTTATTCAGTTAATAATCTCAAAATATTGAGTTAATACTTAAATACAATTTATTTAAACTATTGACATTAAAATATTGATTTAGCATTTCAAATTAAAATCAAAATTAATAAAATCAATTTTTATTTGGTTAACGGGTCCTTAACTGGATTCCGTATAATTCACCTAAACACATTTAATTTGAATTCGTTTAACTCATGTGTGTACAAGATATTAGGATATTAACATGGGATCAGAAATTGTTTCAAAACTAGACTTTAATAGATAAAATCTCTTCTTTCTTTTCTTTTTTGAGGCTTCGGACCGACCGAAGAATCAATAGACCGCGATAGACCGCGAGGACGGCTAACTGCAGCATCAATGTCGTGTTCGACTTTTAATTCGTCTTTGTCTTTCGCTCGAGAGTTGTTTTCTGCAGCAGTTTCGACACTTGTCGAGAGCTTTCGGCGGTCCACATTCAACATTGTCACGGTCCATTTCATCGAAGACAATAATCGGAATTTTATAAACGAAACGCTCATCTTGAAACATTTTGCAACTCCTCCGATCCATAAATATTTTCGTTTCCGATTACAACAGAGCAATTTTTAAGTTACTCGAGATTTGTAACCGAACAGACATCTATTTTACTCTCGTCGTGTCGATCGATATCCTCGATTCCTAAAACGGTGTAAGTTCCATTGACACTTCTAAACTTATCGTGTGATTATCGATCTCCTCGTCGGATTTTTTGGTGAATCATCGGAAAGGAAGGATCCTTAAATGGATCGCAATTTGGAATCTGATGACTTTCGAAAGCCAAATTTTTCACTTTTACGTTTTCCACACTATTCACGTCGACATCTTCCAAGGCGCGGGCTCTTCGACTCCTACGCCCGCACTGTCAGAATTCAACATCTCTGGTGGAAGAGGCGTGAAAACACAAGTTGTACGTAGTATTCGTAATCGTTTTGATCTGTACGGAGTCGGAAGCATATCTGTCTGAAGAGACTCTTGTACGACGCAAGTCTCGCGACGGATATAATAATAATATTAATAATAATAATAATATTTTATTAGCGTTTTACAGGTTGTACATTACAGCAACACTTACGTCTAACCCTGGTCAACATAAAAGACAAAATAAAATAACAAACACAAATACATAGAAATATACAAAGAGGTGAAAATAATCATTTCATTATCGATACATTTTTTTTAATTTCCTCTTGCAGCCCGTCCACGCAACCAACAAGCTAGATCCAATGTCTTAACATTAGCATAAAAGCTAGCTGATGATGAAGAGTCCACTACATATTGTGGGAGTGAATTCCAAATAGGGATGACCCTATTAAAAAAACAGTGTTGTTTACAATTAATGCGAGCTACAGGTGACATAATACGCTTTGAGTGGGACCTAGTGATTGTTGGAGAAAATATTAGGAAAGACTCCCACTCCGAGGGAAAAAAGACATCCTTAGCCAATATTTTGTATAACAATACTAAAGTCAGTATGGAGGCGTCTGAGTTCAAGAGTAATTATTCCAAGGGAATGTAATCGTTGTGTATACGACATATTAGACAAGCCTTTCAATCGTTTAGTAAATCTACGCTCTATTGCGTCAATATCTCGTATCAGATATGGGGACCACACTGAAGAGGCATAACTCAGGATTGGGGGTAAACATTATGTGGGTAAACATCTAAAGTGCAAGTGACCATTACATCCAGAAATTTATTTTCATAATATTGTCAAGACTTACCCAACTATGACAAAAAAAACGATTTTTAAATTTTAAAATAAGACAATAAAAAACCATAAAAAAAACTTAAAATTAATGCAGTATCTTTCCATGAGTCACCAAACGACGCCATTTTAAATTTCCAAAAATAAACATCTTCCCACTATTTTTGTGGTAAACGTTGTCACCTAACATTTCCAGGATTCCTTAATAAAATACATGTATTCCCCATTTGCTTGGTTAGCAAATGGTGGAGCCGCCAGTATGTGTCCAGTCCAGGCCTCTCCCAATACTATGGAGAAGTAGCATTGGTGAGAGGTGTTTTAATTCATAGGTGTTCCTCCAGGTGGCATCATGGAAGAGTGATGTCACCCCACCTGAGTATATAAGGCTATACTTAGGTGGCCTCCTGGCAGTTGGCAAGATCCTGGAAAACTCATCAGCCAGAGGCTCTGCTTTGGCCTTCAAGTTTTTGTGCTTTATTATCTGATTTTATGGTTTGCCAAATTGGCACTTTCTGGCCAGCTTGGCAGCCATAGTTTTATTTCTATAATTGTTTTTTTTTTTACTGCTGGCCAAGAGGGATAAACAGAAGTTGGCTCTTCCCTTTTTATGGTGAATGCAACTTCTTGCATTCAGTCCAAATACTTCACAATATCAACACTAAATTTCAAAATTGAACATTTTTATTTTGCAGATTCAGATAGATCAGCCAATCAATCAGCCTTCTAAATTTGATAAAAATGGGCCTAATTTGAAATTTTGGCAAAAAAACTGCTCAAACTTGGGAATTAGGCATTATTCTTCCAATTATTGTTTCTGACTACATTCCAAATGAGGATGAAAATTGGGAATGCTTTCTTTTATTGCTAAAAAAAAATAGTAACTGTTTGTTCATCTTTTGAAATTACCAAGAATAACTGCATTCTTCTAAACACATGATCAATGTTCATCATTTGATGTTTGTCCAGATCTATGGTGCAGAAAATGCAAAGCCAAAACTTCATTTTATGATTCATTTGCCAAGGCAAATAATTTTATTTGGGCCACCTAGAAATTTTTGGTGTTTTCGATTTGAAGGAAAACATGCATTTGGGAGAAATTTTAAAAACATAGCAAAAACTACCACACTGGCATGAAACTATGATGTCTTCCCATTTTGCTCCTGACAATGTTTCAGACTTGTTATTTCTTAAAGAAGCTCCCTTTGTATAACGAAGTTGCCTGTATTTCTACAAATTAAAGATATTATTGTTGATAAAAAGAACATTTATTTTGTTTGCATAAATGTTAATGCAACATGTTATAACCAACATTCTAATTGTTATGAATTATTATTAACAGACTAGTGGGGTAACCGGTCATAAATGACGGGAGCCAAATTCACAGGCAATTGTGCCCAGCATTAGAATTTCTTTTCCTCCGCCCTTTTATGACGTCAGACCAAGTAACAAACCAATTAGAAATTGATGACGTTCATAAAAGGGCGTAGCAAAAGATATTATCCCCTCCCCTTTTTATATTTGAAGGAGAAAATGAGATTTTCATTTTCTCTGGTGTGCGCATGCGCGTCGTTTTTTCCTTTTTTTTACTCCTTTCATTTCAATTTTAGTCACCCCGTCCCACTTTTTCCCCCTCCACGTTTCTCTCTCCCCCTCTACACTTTCCAACCTTGTCCCCTCTTCAATTTAATATCATGGGGTTCTTGGATTAGGAGAGTGCAACATATAGTTGACCTTTAGAGAAAAAAAAGCGGTTCATTTATTCATTTAAATTTATATAAATTCCGACGTGCTTCAAGGTTTTTGTACAGTGTTACTCCACACACACACACATATATAATTATTAAAATTATATATATATTAAGCGCCGTCTATCCTTCGTTGTTTCATTCCTTCCTTGAGTAACGCTGTAAAAACAAGGATAAAAAGGACAAAAACCTTGAAGCAAGTCGGAATTTATATAAATTTAAATGAATAAATGAACAGCTTTTTGCAGGAAATAATCATGCAAGCACATGCACATCCAAGAAAAGGGGCAAAAAAAGGATGTCTGTATGTATGTGTGTGTGTCTGTGTGGCTGTGTGTCCGGAACCCCGATTTTGTGGGTCGAACAACTCAAGAAGTTCTTGAGTTAAAAGTTACACCTGTTCAAAGTGCGCGTCATTGAAGTGTCTAAGAATCTTACACTTCAATGACGCGCACTTTGAACAGGTGTAACTTTTAAAGCATGCAGTGCACACAGGAATTGAAGACATCACTGCTTTCCTGATTGTACAAGGAATGCAATGCATATAACAGCTTCATTATACGTTCTTTAGTTCATTTGCAATATTTTTTAGAATTTATAAATCCATGAGCAAGCTTAAACACTTCAATGATGCCTACTTTGAACTGGTGTAACTTTTGAAGCTTTCAGTGCACACTGGGATTGAAGACATCTCTGCATTCCTGAATGTCCAAGGATTTACCAATAGGCAGAGTAGGCAGCTGCCTAGGGCGGCAAATTTTTGGGGGCGGCAAATTGTAAAATTTTTTTTTTGGAAATTCGTTTTGGATACAAAAAAAGGTATTGTAAAACAATAAACTGCCTAATATAACTTGGTTGGCAAGAGTAATTGATGTAACAAGAGCCAGAATTGACCACTTCTGACAAAACAGTTGACATTACCATTGTTAAAAGCATACAAAAGTAACTTTATTACTTTAGGAAAGTATAGGCCATGTGTTTTCAGTTGCTGCCTAGGGGCGGCAAAATGGTAAATACGCCACTGTCAAGAACGGAATGAGATAAAGACATGCAGTATTTTTTATTTGATTCAGTGGTTCAATATGATGCTCCTGACAAACAATCAGAAAATTTTACGGGGGGGGGAGGTTATATTTTTATGGATTTTTTAGAAACAAATTTTGAGTTTTTAGTCATAATTTTTGTGGGTCGAACAACTCGAAAACGGGGCCACCTACAACAAAATGTCATCAGACCTAAAATGATTTACACATTCTGACGATTAAACTGGAACAAAATTGAAATTTTAGAGCGATTTGATATATAAAATTTCGATTTTTTAAAAACGTAAAAACGTAAAAACGTTTTTAAAAAAAATCGAGATTCTTCCTCTTTCTAGTTATAGCATCTGAAAGGGGGGCTATTCCTATTATTTAGAAGGGGTGTTCCTTTCTATGTTTTATTATTTTTGTATATTAGAATACATGTGACGTATTTTCATTTTAAACCATATTATTACAAATGAAAGACGCATGCGCATCATATGTAACCATGTCATGTACGTGAGTACATACATGTGTTTTTATCTACATACACATGCACACACGTGTGTACATGTGCATACACATGCGCACAAGTGTGTACATGTGCATACACATGCGCACAAGTGTGTACATGTGCATACACATGCGCACAAGTGTGTACATGTGCATACACATGCGCACAAGTGTGTACATGTGCATACACATGCGCACAAGTGTGTACATGTGCATACACATGCGCACAAGTGTGTACATGTGCATACACATGCGCACAAGTGTGTACATGTGCATACACATGCGCACAAGTGTGTACATGTGTATACACATGCGCACAAGTGTGTACATGTGTATACACATGCGCACAAGTGTGTACATGTGCATACACATGCGCACAAGTGTGTACATGTGCATACACATGCGCACAAGTGTGTACATGTGCATACACATGCGCACAAGTGTGTACATGTGCATACACATGCGCACAAGTGTGTACATGTGCATACACATACACACAAGAGTTGGGTCCATACCTTCAGTTAATTTTTCAACAGAGTTTAGATGTAGGTATTGTACCAGATATGTGGAAATTAGCTAATGTTAGTCCAATTTTTAAATCAGGAGACAAGTCTCAGGTAACTAATTACAGACCCGTGTCTTTAGGTTAGATAGTTTGGTTCGTTGGTTCGTTGGTTTTGGATAGTTAGGCTCGATAGTTTGCAAGGTCCTTGAACATATTATATATTCCTCCTCAATGAATTTTCTTATGAAAAACAATCTTTTGTGTGATAACCAGCATGGGTTTCTTAGGGGGCGTTCATGTGAAACCCAGCTTATTCTTTTAGTTGATGACCTTCAGAAAATTTTAGACAAAGGCAGTCAGATAGATTTGGTTTTTCTTGATCTCTGCAAGGCATTTGACACAGTTTCTCACTCAAAACTAATGACAAAAATTAGTGGGTATGGATTGGGTGAACAGGTGTATAAATGGGTGCATTCTTTTGTGAGTGATAGGAAACAAAGGGTTGTTGCAGGTGGGTCTGAATCTGACTGGATAGGGGTTACATCAGGGGTTCCTCAGGGTAGTGTGTTGGGCCCGCTTCTGTTTCTTTTATATATCAATGACCTCAGCAGACAAGTTAGCAGCAATTGCCAGCTATTTGCAGATGATACAATAATTTATCGTGAGGTTACCTCTGACAATGATTGCCATATTATTGATAGTGACTTGAAAGCAATAGAGGCATGGTGTTCTAAATGGCAACTTCAACTTAATAAGGGAAAATGTTGTGTAATGAGGGTAGCTAGGGGAAGGAATCCAATAATATTTCCATATAGAATAGGGGCCATTCCACTTAATAACATAGATTCTTATAAATATTTGGGGGTAACGATTACAGCTAAGCTTTCTTGGAAGCTGCATGTCGAACAGATTATTTCCAAGTCTATGCAGATGCTTAGGTTTAGTCAACGCATTCTAAGAAGGTGTCCCAGGGAGGTAAAATGTATAGCATATCAATCATTAGTACGTCCTCCATCTAGAATACTGCAGCTCCGTGTGGAATCCCCACACTGAAGACTTAGCTCACTCTATAGAAATGGTCCAACGCAGGGCTGCTAGGTTTGTTTGTGGTAAATATGGATATGCGGACAGTGTAACTAAAATGCTTTCAGAGCTTGGTTGGGATAGTTTACTTGCAAGACGTTCAGATTTTAGTCTTAATATCTTTAATCGAATGCTAGAAGGCTCTTGCCCTAAACCTACTTCAAGTAAACTTTGCAGGGCATTATATTTGGGTAGGGGTGACCACTCTAACAAAGTTGGAGAGACTTTTGCACGAACAAATTCTTATTACTGGTCATTTGTCCCTAGGGCGATTCGACAATGGAACTCGCTTGCTGGGGATTTTGTGCAGGAAAAACGTATTTTATGGGAGTCATAATTTTGTTTTGTTTTGACAATGCATATATTTGCAGCATTAAAAAATATTGAAATTGTTGTTGGGTTTATATCAATAGGGTTTTATATTTTCTGGTTCTGACAATGTATTTTCCATGCTGCACTTGGACTCTTGTCCCTCTGCCATAGGCCTTTATGGCTGCTTGCAGAGTAATTTTTCAAATTCAAATTCAAATACACATGCTCACAAGTGTGTACATGTGTGTATAAATGTAACAATGAAAAAAAGTTGGTTATTTGATATATGAAAGCATATATTAAAGCAATGGAGGTCTATAGGGTTCCTTGAATTCCTTGTTTTTTCTCAAGGTCAAGATTACGTTGTGTTCTCCCCATTCAAGAACCCCATAGGGGTGACTAAAATTGAAATGAAAGGAGTAAGAAAAGGAACAAACGACACACATGCGCACACCAGAGAAAATGAAAAGCTCATTTTCTCTTTCAAATATAAAACGGCGAGGGGATAATAGTAGCCAAATTTTACTAGAATTTATCACAGGCAATTGTGCCCAGCATTAGAATTTCTTTTGCTCCGCCCTTGTATGAATGTCATCAATTTTTAATTTGTTTGTTACTTGGTCTGACGTCATAAAAGGGCGGGGAAAAGAAATTCTAATGTAGGGCACAATTGCCTGTGAATTTGGCTCAGTGCCAGTCCTAGGCAAAAAGTTCATGTAATCGAAAAATAAAATGTGCGCCCTTTTTAATACGAAAATTCCGCCATTTTTAACATCTGAATCTTTTTAACATTAATTTTGCACCAATGTAGTTATACATTAATAATAACAGTTAATATTCATTTCATATTTACATATTTATTACATACATGCATACAAATCATTGGCAGGCATTTATACAAAAGATGAGATTTGACACATCTATTTTCAATACATTAAATTCAAACAAGATAGTGTAAAACCTATAATGAATACGAATATAGGAAATTATTTGAAGTTGATTCTTCGTGCTTTTTTATTTGCAAACTCTTCGATGATTTTATGGTAATCAATCTTCGAATTTTCTATCTTCATTTTCTATCGAAAGTATGGTCAAATTGCATAATCGTTCTTCAGACAATGTTGAGCACAAATAAGTTTTAATCAGCTTCAGTTTAGAAAAGCTTTTTTCAGCTGATGCCACCGACACAGGGATAGTGAGCAGAATTCTTAAAGCAATCCATGTATTGGGGTAAAGATCTTGTAGATTGTGTTTTACAACAAAATTGAGGACATATTGTGGGGTTGAACTATCTTTTTCTAACATATTTTTTAGCAATTTAAGTTCATCAGCAAGCTCTTCTCCGTCTATATCTGAAGACTTACCATTACTCAGAAAAATCTGCAAATTTTTACAACGTTGTTTTAGTTCAGTAATTTCAGGCAAATTTTGTCAGGCAAATGTCGAACAATTTCTATTTTCCATTTTTCTGCTGGAATTTCCATTTCTTCAGCAATATCTTTAGCAACAATTTTGGCATCTGTAAGTCCCATTTGCCGATATGATATTAAAAACTGTTTCACATTACTCATCAACTTTACTGCTACAGGTACATTCACTATTTTGGACTGCATTTGTTTACTATCAACATTGATGTTGAACAGAATTTCATACCAAACTATAATAGAAATGAGGAATTTCCAACTTTCAACCATGCTAACCAGACTAAGTGCTTCTGATCTAGCATCTTGTTCCATTGATTCATTTTCATATAATGCATCACATACACACCTAGCTTGGTATCGGAAAACTTTGACTGCATCAATCCGTGCTTCCCAACGTGTTGTAGATAGGGGCTTCAATGTTAAATCTTTACCAGCTTTAATATGTTCTAAAAACACTGCCCATCGGTTAACAGAAGTAGAAAACAATACATATATTCTTTGTATTGTGCCAAATAATGTGATTGTATCAACAGAAGATTTTGCAGCATCTGCTAGTACTAAATTAAGTGAGTGACAACCACAAGGCACATACACAGCAGTAGGATTTAAATTTAAAACATGATGCTGAACTCCATTCCGTACACCCTTCAGAGTTGGCACCATTGTCATAACCTTGACCTCTACAGTTTTGTACATCCAAATTACATTTATGTTCAGCTAATAGTGATTGAGTCAAACCATGGCCTGTGCAGTCATCAACTTCTAAAAATCCTACAAAATGTTCTGAAATTTCTGGAATGTCTGCACCAATATTAACAAATCGTATAATCAAAGAAAGTTGTTCTTTTCGACTAACATCGGGCATACATACATGATAGAGAAATATTTAGCATTTTTAACTTTATCAGTAATTACATTTTTAACACTTTTTCCTAAAACAATTATTAATTCATTTTGTATGTGTTTTCCGAGATAAGATATGCATCTTTTCTTATTATTTAGTACACGATTTACATGTTCTTGCATCACTGGATCAAATTTTGCAATTAGTTGAACTAAGCCCAGAAATTTTCCGTTTCCTTTACGATAAAGATGTTCATCAGATCCTCGAAATGCAGAGTTATTTTCAGAAAGATACTGAACAATTGCAATTAATCGTTCAAGAACTAACTGCCAGCGTTTTGATTCTGAATTAATAATTTTCTGATTGGCAGAATCAATCGTTTTACAATTTAATAATCCACATGATGCTTCATTCCATACTGAGTGACATTTCATATGTTCATTTGAATTTTCATGTCTTTTCAATATCATGGAAAGATTTCGCCAATCATTATTTCCATCAGTATTTGAAAAGTTGTGTGTTTCAATGAAAATACCTTGCAGCAAAAACAGAATACCGTGTTATTTAATTTTCAATACAGTAACCATTTACGTTTGACTTGTTCACCATTAGCAAGTTTTCGGTAATAATGAACATTGGAAAAACTTCTATTCAATTCATCTTTTGGGTAGCAATAATTATTGCATTGAAAAATTTGTGGGCCTCGAATAACGAGATGGTCTCTAATATCTTGACTTAAGGGAAACGGCCATTTGAATGGATCTTCTAAATCAACAACATTTTTGTTCAAAGTGATGGATTCATTGTCCTCAATTTTGTTGTCATCATTCTCATCACTTATGGGAAACGTGACATCAAGTACATCATCTTCTTTCAGTTCTTTCTCAGGTCCGGTTTTGATTAATTCCTGTTCATCAGATGTAGATGCTACAACATTATTCCTCATTTCTGCCGCTTCTGTCTTACAAGTCAGGTTAGGTGGGTGTAAATAATTGTACAATGAGCCCTTCAAATTTTCAACTTCTTTTTGCCTTTCTTCACGCCTTTTTTAAAACTGGGCCCCAGATAGCTTCCCAGAAGAGTTACAACAACGCTTCTTATCCATAATCTACATATAAAAAATAACCTTTGGCAATGAATATATATTATATTATTGAGCTCCCATACTATTATAGTGTGTCAGCAAAATCTTGTGAATACCAATGTTAAATCGTGTTGTTTTAAACATAAAAAATCAAGTTTAATTTATGTTTTATTTTTAAGTAAATCAGTTTCTGACTTTTTAATTTAAATTAAACAAACCATGGTATTTACAGATTTTAGCTACTATGTATTACTGAAACTAAAAGAGTGCTTATTAACAAAACTTACATTTGGTTGTTCCGTGATTTGTATGCTCAATTTGGCACAGTTGTGATAAGGATGACAATACAAAAACAACTAAACTTTTTCATTTTGTGTCTATGAACCTACAACTCTGCAAATACCAAAAATCTGATTGGTAAGGCAAAAGGTAGTGGTTTCCAATAAAAATGACCCTTTGATATAAAACACCATAGTCTGTGATTTTGAAGAAAACAATCCTTTGATGAAAACGCCATTGAGTTTTCATGTAATTTCCAAAATAATTGAAACAACTATCCTTTTCTTAAGAGTGCGGCCTGTGCGGGACATCAAAGGATACTCTGTCCTTTGATGTCCCTCACTCTTAAGAAAAGGAAGCTTGGTCAATTGTCACCCATGACTGCATGTTAAACCCCTCTCTTTCAAAACCCCTTTTGTTTATAATTTTCCTATTCATCCCTTGTATTTCAAGCAAATTGACACCATCTGAAATTGTTAGCTGAGTGTCAAAAGTCGGGTGCAAAGGCAGTACCTTTTTTCCTTTGAATTTGTCTACTTAAAAATGTCTAGAGGGGCAGTAATAAAACAGTGCAATTCAAAAATGTTGTAGAACAAAGGTACCTATAATGATCTCTCTCTTGCAAAATTGAAAAACACAATTGGAAAAAAATTTTTTTTTTCAATTTTTTTCAATTGTCAAATTTTGCGCTCCTAAAAAGTGGCGCCGTAAGCCCAGGCTTACATTGCTCACGCCTAAGACCGGCCCTGATTTGGCTCCCGTCATTAATGACGGGTTACCCCACTGGTAATACTGTATAATAATAATTCAAATAGAAAACATCTTAGTTGTGTTATATGTGAACTAAAAAAATATTCTATAAATATTGTTTGTTCCAATCTCTATCATTGTGCCTTGTAGTAATTCATTCCACTTATTTTCTTGGTATTCTACACATTTTATTGCATATTTCTAGGTTTATAATAATATTGATAACATTAAAAAAACCAAAATTCTGTATTAAAACTAATAAGGAGCAGTTCATTTGCTTTTTGTTGACGTCACTACCGCCGTTTTTGGCCTATCTTTTCAATTGGCTGAAAAGTAACGAGCAAACCTTGATACTTTATAAACCTTGGTTCTTTCCAAACACCGTTTCTTTTTATATCTATGGATTGCTCTCTAGGCATATGTTTATCATTAAAATATGCAATTTGGAGTATTTCGAGCGCTCCGAGTAGTATTTTGGCGGTTACATAGAAGTTGTAAAGAACTTGTTATTGAGACTTGAGTGTTATTTTTTTCCGTGCGGTTTTTTTTGCGATTTTATCATACTTTTAAGCGTATTTTTTTAAATGTGTGTTGTATAATTTTTAGCAGTTTAATGTTTTATGTGTAATTTTCATCGTTTTTTTTACCTTTTGGTGTTGATAATTAACGGTAAGTTGTTAAATAGCGTCACGTGCTCACGTTAATTAATTCTCTTGAAAGGAGAGAGTTTTATTATTTCGATTAGCAACCGCTTATCCTTTATGCCGGAGATTGTGCAACATTTTGGCTTAATTAGAGGCTATAAGTGGCTGCTAATCGAAAGAATACTCGAAAAGTAGTACCTCGAAGTGAACGTCACTTGCCGTATCTTGCGTAACTCGTTGAGGCGTCACATGCGTGCGCGCGTCTTCTTGTTTAAATTTCCGTAATGTCGCAAGCGTGTTACGAGTTTGCCGTTTCCGCATTCCGCAATTGTTGTGTATGGATGCCTTTATTTTTTTTTTTTTTTTTGGGTTTCTTTTTAGTAAATACCAGAATGGATAAGAAACGCAAAACTGAGCGAAACACGTCTTTCAGAAAGCTAAAAGCTCGCTTGAAACGTCGAAATGAGCTTTTATATTCTTCCGAACAGCAAAACTCGTTTCTCGCTAAGTCGGTTAGTTACCGTAAGTATATTAAAACGGCGTTTTTTCGGCTTTAAACGGTATTCTTTCGATTTGGAGTTGCTAGCCTCGAAGCTAAGGCTGTGGGGGTTTTATGTAGGTTGCGGCAAAGGTACGCAGTAATTATTACATACCTTTGGCGCAACCTACATAATAATCGACAATGACTTAAGTAAAAAAAAAACGCATAAGCTTAGGCGTAGAGGCTAAGCGTCTGCTAATCGAAAGAATTTCCGCGATTCTAATCGTCGTTTTGTTTTTATTTAAACGCAGATGAGAAGTCGATGGTTGATAATTCGGTTCTAAAGGTTAAGAACCGTCACTTGGCGAGAGCCTTGCAGACTGCTCGTATCGAGAGCCGCTTTTATCAGAGTGAAGCGCTTAAGTTCCAGACTGAACTTCATGAAGCACAGGTGAAGCTCAACAGTGAAGATGTGAGTTTCAACCGTATAGAGTTGTTATCTCGGAGAGTTTTTTCGATTAGTAGCTTGCTTCGCCTCTACGTACGATCTCGTGGAGATCGTTCGCCTTAGTTTGCTCTTTTTTGGCACAATCTATACAGTATGACAGTTCCGTAGCCCTTAAGTTGGAGGCTAGGCTAGGGGCTCCCAAACGGAAAAAAAATACCTGCAGCGTTCAAGGCGAACAAAAACGTTTAGTAGAAAAAGTTTACTTTTGCGTGGTCAGCCATGGGTGTATTTGAAGCTATTTTCTAATAAACGTCCGTATCGAATAAACCGGTAGAATTGGTTCACGAATTACTGGAACTGATGGAACTGGTTCGCCAGTTTAGTTTGAACTGGTTCAGAACCGAGTAGAATCTGTTAGGTTCAACGTAGTACCACCTCTAACTAATGTGCTGCGCAAATCTGCTTAGGCATATTAGGAACCGGTTCGTTAAGATCAACGAATTGATCAGAACTGGTTTCCAAAAAATTGCGAACCGTGAACTGATTAAACCAGTTCCGAACCGAGTAGATTCGGTTAGGTTCTACATATTGCCACCTGTAACTCGTGTGACGTGGCTGGCCCTTTGGTGCAACCGTTTTGGCGAGGTGGCGCCGACTCTATTGTAAGGCCAGCCGTTGCTGTACTATTAGATTTTACCGCTCGTGACATCGCTGCTTACAGTTCTTCCACTTTCGGTAAAATCACTCTTGTGAAGCCCACAAAAAGGCTTCTTGGGTCCTCAGGGATCTTCGGTATAGGGCGTGACGATGCCGATGTCACTGTCTCTGTTCTTTAGAGTCACTTGGAGGTTCCAAGCAGAGGGACTCAGAAAGTTTCCGAGTACCTCTGTCGGAAATCCCGTTGTTTAGGCTTCTGTATTGACTCACAAATACACAACACAATTTTGTTATAGATAAAATATAATACTTTTTTTTACTCGTTATATTTTACATAATTATATATTGCACTTTACAAAAAAAACTCTTATTCGGTCTGGATCGTTCTGACTGAACTCTCCGAATTCTCTGACCAACTCTACTCTTCAAAACTCCAACTGTCCTCACACATAAGTCACACGGCACACTTGTCCGGTCTCTGGGTAGGGGCTCCTGTCACCTCAGGGCTCAATGATTGACCAATTGGGCCAATCATTGCCCTGGGCTGAGAACACTACCTTATAAGGAAAGGGATTTTTGGGACTCTTTTCCCAAATCTCACGGTTAGACTGGGTTCCACGAATTCACGCTAAATTCGGGCCACCCAAGTCTGGACATCTGTGCACCACGGGGTGCCATGCTGACAGAAAGGAATTTCTACGGGGTGTCCACCATTCTGTTCGCACAGGGTGTTACACTCATGTGCTGCATAAATCTGAGAATGCATATTGGGAACCTGTTTGAACTGGCTCTGATCAGTTTGTTGATCTTAATTGAACCAGTTCAAACGTATTAGCAGGTTTGCGCAGCACATTAGACTAATGTAGGGTTACCATACGTCCTCTTTTTCTCAGACATGGTCTCTTTTTGGCCCTTAAATTCTTGTCCGGGCGGATTTTTTAAAATACAAGAAAATGTCCGAGTTTTTTTTGGCTTCCTTTCTTTTTCTCGGCTACTTCTACCTTTTTTTCCCAAACTACATAAGTAACACGAACTTAGACATCGTAAGTTTCTATATTTGGCAAAAGGTGGCAGAACATATACTGATTTGGTGTCATAATCGAATATATTATATAATATATACTGTCAGATAATGTTGAGTGACCAATTAGCAAATTGCCACCATGGTTAATCCAAGACTGTATAATAATTAGGGCTCGGATTTTTATGCAATATCAAAGCAAACGTTTCTCAACCTTTGAATCAAAAGAGCCAAAAGCCAAGGCTTGAACTCACTCTAGTTGACAACTGATAGGAACCAAACATCTAGCCTCTAACCAGCCTTTTTTATTAGAAAAAAAAACATAATTGCAATTGCTCTCTAATGTTGATAATTAGGCCTACTTAAAAAAAAATTGGCACTTGGGCCACAAATTGAGAAACGTATGCTTGATATTGCATACAAATCCGAGCCCTAATAATAATATACAGTTTTTGGAGAAAACATGGCTGCAATTTGCTAATTGGCCACTCTCCCCTTTTAGGCTCTCTTATTAAAGCCTCGCTTTCACGGCGATAGTTCTTTCGTGAGAGTAGTTGTCATGAAAGTTGCGATAGTTCACTCACGATAGCAACCGTCTACACGTGTTGTAACGTGATAGTTCTGTCATGACTGTGAGACGTCTACTTCACAGTCAACAACAGTGGTGCCTCTCCCTACAGAAGCCAAATTTTCCTACAAAGTGAATTTTTCCCTACAAGTGGTCACTGAACAACTATTATAGTTACTTTTACTGTTGCAATAGTACTATCAACTATCTAGTCAAACGAGATAAGGTGACAGTGCTATCGCAACAGTGTGATAGTGACTGTCATGTGGTCTGCACGATGACTGCACGAAACTGTCACAATAGTAATGGTTGTTGAGTGACCACTTGTATTGATATATTCACTTTGTGGCTTCACATTTGGCTTCTGGAGGGAGATCGAGTTTTGTTGACTCAAACATATGTGAAGTAGACATCGCGCTGTAATGAGACTCATGACTGAACTATCACGTTGTATACTCATGAGCACAACATGGCACAATTGACACAGGCGAATAAAAGAGATTTAATGTCGAAATTTTTTAAAAAAATCTCGCTTGTCCTTTACAGGGCTTGGTACGTTCTTAAAGCGCAAGATAAACAACATTCTGATGAGTATTAATAACAGTTACATTTAAATTTTAAAATATTTAATTTTCCCTCTCCTGAAAAAAAATAACTGGAAAATTGCAAAAAAAAAATATTTTTGTTGCAATTTTTCAGATTTTTTCCATTGCAAATTTGCAAACGGTTTTTTTATTAAACTTTTTGTACTTAAACGTACCTATATTCTGTACATATACGTACACAAAATAACAGTTTTTATACATCATGTATACGGTATAATACGTCAAAGTATAATACTCGATGTATTATACCTATCCATCCCTGTACACAGTAGTAGTGTTTGACATTGGTGAGCACGTGTTGTGTTGAACTTAAGTTGTTGATTATAATGATTAGTTAACTCTTCTTATATTGTATTTCAGTAACTAAAATATGCAAAAACGTAAGTGTAAAGTCAGTGAAGAACTGAATGTTGGTTTTTTTTTAAAATAAAACCTTTGGTTTTAACCAAAGACAACTAATTTTATTTTTGTTGTTGTAAATTGTACTGTGAATCTATTGGTTTTAAATATGCAAACGAAAATTAGACTTCATTCCCACAATATGCTTCACTACATAGGTCAAAGGCATGCTGGGAAAATAATTTGGTCCTGGCATTTTATACTGGATTGGCAATATTTTTTGAAAAAAGAACTGGCCCAAATGAATACCGGCCTTTCTGGCATTTACCCGAGCTGCCCCTGTGGCCATGCACCTCTGACATAGGTCAGACTGTGACTCATAAAGGTCGTGTAAGTTGCAGATTGTAACAGACGGTTTTATGTTTGTTAATCACTCCTTGCCCTTAGACATTATTCAGACGAATTTGGGTTTAATAGAATTATTAGTTTAATTACAGTATTTTAATATTTATATATTACACTAGTATTGGATCTTTGAATTTAAAAAATGAAAATATGCACAATATGCAAAATGCAAAAATATACACTTCCTAGTGTGGCTTATAGTCAATGTAGTAATTTGTTTATAAAAAAAACATTTTATGTTTTTAAACCAAAAAAAAAAAGTTGAAACTAAAAAAAAACCAGATTAATTTTATTTTCTTCAAACTAAAAAAAACCAGCCACCCTGTAATGCATGTTGGTAACCGGTTCGTCAAGAACCAGGAACTGATCAGAACCGGTTTCCAACAAAAATCACCGATTAAACTGGTTCTGAACCGAGTATGTGTTTTGGTACTACCCGTTCTGGTAAAATTTTAGTCGCACTTTCCCAGTAATCGTGCAATATGTAATAATAAAAACGTACCATAATCTGTAAATATCGTTTTTTATTCAATCTCGGAACATTTTAATAATCGGAAGAAAAAAATCCTTGCGTTAATCAGTTTAGATTACGACAACTGAACTGTAATATATTTATATCAATAAAATCAAAACACTTGTTTTCTCACGTTTGTTTTTCAGATGGCCAAAACGAAGAATGCAAAAATAAAAGATCGCGTTCAGACGCTCGCTGTTCACTTGGTTCATTTTACTAGTGACTTTTGTAAGCTGGCAGAAGAGCTGAATGCCGATACGAAGCCCAATCTTAGAGATGAGAATGTTGCTCGAAACGTCTCCGAAGTTATAGAAGTTGAAAGGTCGAGTCTTAAAACAAAAAATTTCAACACGGATTTGGTCCTATTGTTTTTGTTGTTTAATTCCTTGTATAGGAACACGAAGGCGGTGCTGAGAGAGGTCGAAAGCGAAGGTGAAGGTGAAGCCGAAGGCGAAGACAGAGTTTACAACCGCGACTGTTTGCGTTCTAAGAAGCAAGGTTTGGAGTTTTTGTTTTATTTTTATTGTTACCAGTAAAAAACGTGAATCGTATTTTTAGATAATTTTGGGTATCAAAAAGAAAAATGTAGAAAACCTTGAAAGTAGGTCTGTTTTTGAAATTAGAAGAGTTAAGCTCAGGTCGTGAGACCTAAGACGTAAAACTCGTTACTGTTAGCATCAGTATTTTTAATGCGCGTGAGCGCATAAAAAATACTGATGCTAACAGTAACGAGTTTTACGTTTCTGTAACACTTTCTGTGATGTACGATAGTCCAGTTGCACTTGTAGCAAAAATTGTCTCCCGTGGAAAAGTTAATGAAGCAAGCAAGCCACCTATACCAACGTGTTCAGGGTGACCCCCTGATCACGAATCAAGAGGGTGTCCATCCCGGAAGTGTGTGGGATTGGAGTAATGACGTCATAAAGCTGAACCGATACATGAAACGTAAGTATCTCAAAAATGGGTTATCCGATTTTTGCGATCTATACATATAAAACGTTGAAATGTCAGCTACAATTAATGTCTTAAGGTTAATTAATGTATTCTTTAGAATAAAGTAACTATAGATATAAAAACAGGACACTGTCATAAAAAATGGTCATTTTTCGACATTTATGCATTTTATGCCTAAAGCAATAAAGAAAAGAATAAACATATTCAGATATTATTTGTACAGTAGTTTGTTACCTTTTTAAAGATCCTAACAATGTTTTGATTGCTCAATTGGTTCATAAAATATTTTATTTTTAAGAACAGGAGTTATTGACACTCCCATAGGCTGCTATGTTAAGCTTACCCAGCAGATACAAACTTCAAATCTAGACTGCTTAAAATACAGGCTATAAATAATATTGATTCCACTTTTGCCATGAAAATTAAGCTTTAATGGAGTAAAAATGAATGATTTCAATTATTAAATGAAAACAATAAGACATTTTTAATAATATTCTTTAGTTACAAGTTTCATTTAAAGAGACCAATGATTGTCAAAATGACTTTTAAAATTTAAAATAAGTCACTAAAAACATAACATAACTTGAAAATGAAGTGACTTTTCTTGAGTCACCAAACAATGCCGTTTTAAATTTCCAAAACGAAATTCTCCCCACCCCCTCCTATTTTTGTGGCAAAGGTTGTCACCTCATAATTCCAGAATTCCTGAATCTAATACATGTATTCTATTTTCATATTCAACTCAATACAACCTTCTATGTGAAATAATTCAAATATTAAATCCATTGTACATTCAAATGAAAGTAATGAGAGGTGACAACACATCAGAATTCAAGTAGAGG